>JASAOB010002763.1:0-56369 GCA_030849825.1 Herpetomonas tarakana
CCCGGTGGGATGGGAAGGGAGGATTTGGGGCGGCGCCGTGTTCCTGTGATGAGGAAGGGGGGGGGGGGGGGGGTCTGACCACCAGCGTCCGGAGTTCACCAGACGGGGCGGTGGGTCGGGTGGGCTGTTGTGTCGCCAACCCCTCGCCACGCCACTCGGCCTTCCTACGGGCACAGGGGAGTGTGTGCATTACGTGATTCTTGTGCTGCAGTGTGCGACTGGGGCGGGACTGTGTTTGATACTTCTCTCTTTCCTTCTCCCAATCTCCGCCACCTCTCCATCCATCTCTCCCATCCAGGTTCGACGAGAAGAGAAGAATCACAGGCACCGATCTATTCATCCATCTAGATCTCTTTCTCTCTCTCCCTTTTTTTTTTTTTTTACCGCAGCTGAAAGCAGATTAACAAGAGGTCCTGCGCGAGAAAATGGGCGAGCCAGCACCAGCTGGGACAGAACAAGAAGGGCGGTGGTACCTTGCCTTCAACGGGAGGACCGACTACTATTGGTCTGACACCGAAGAGACGCACCGTTACCGCAAACGTGAAATGCTGAAAGCACACGGGAACGAGATCAAGAAGCTGTTCGGCCCCGACAAAACGATTTTCTTCTTGATGACGCCGTTTGTCCTGCTGCAACTCTACCTGGCCATCCGATCCCCGCAAATGTCCTGGCCCACCTTCTTGATGCTTGCCTACTTTGTTGGCGGTACCATCACGCACAGTGCGTTTCTCGCCATGCACGAGGTGACACACAACCTGTGCTTCCACACGCCCATCTACAATGATCTCTACGCGATGTTCATCAACTCGATCGTACCGCCGCCGTACGCGATGATGTTCAAAGTGCTGCACGCTGAACACCACCGCTACCAGGGGTGGGACGGGGTTGATACAGACATCCCCACTACAATCGAAGCGAACGTACTGTCGTGCTGGCTGGGGAAGTTTATTTTTATCACCATCCAAATCGCATTTTATGCGTTCCGCCCGCCCCTTGTTGCACGGGTTACCTTCGGGCCGCTGCATGTTCTGAACTACACCATTCAGCTCATTATTGTCACCTTCATCCAAATAAAATGGGGGTGGTGGCCGATCCTTTACTTCTTCTTCTCCATCGTCCTCGGAACTGGGTGGCATCCGCTTGGTGGGCACTTCATTTCCGAGCATTTTGTGTTCGACGACAATTGGGACCAGGAGACGTACTCGTACTACGGCTTCTTCAACAAACTCACGTGGAACGCTGGGTACCACGTTGAGCACCACGACTTTGCCAACATCCCGTGGACTCGAATCGCGAAGCTCAACACAATCGCTCCCGAGTTCTACGTGGACCTGAGGCGGACCAAGTCCTGGATCGGCACCCTCTTCGACTTCCTTCTGGACCCCGACATGAACCTCTACTGTCGTCTCAAGAGAGAGCGCGGCGCACGAAACCGCGAGAAGCGCTTGCCCACAACAACAAAATTGATGCCTACAGCCCTCCCTCACAAAGGCCCATGTGAATGGAGGTTGTAGACGAACCACAATCATCCGAAACAAGTTTTTATTTCTCATGTTGCCAAGCTGTAATCCCATTGGATTGAACGGCTCTCTCTCTCTCTCTCTCTCTTCCCTTTCACCCACTCACTCTCTTTCTTCTTCTTCTTCTCTTTTCGCCACTTCCCACATCAAAAATATTGGAGTGCCTCCCTCACTCCCATGTTTCATCCTGACAGCTACCCGACGCTACTCTTGTGAATCGCTCTGCCCAAACTACGAGGGAGCACTATATTTTGGAAATAGCGTTGAATAGTTTATGGCCAAGTACCTCATCTAGGCTGGTGTGCATCCAGATCTTGCCGCCGCCGCGGCAACAACCATTCTCACACTTCTCCAACTATTTTTCGCGTTGATTTGGTGGCTTCTCATTACTCTTCGTCTTTTTGTGCTTTGCTTTTGCTCTTCTCCCGTCTCTTGTGTGGCTCTCAAAATTGCAAGCTACCGGACGTCAACGACAAAAACCCTGGAATGACTGGTTGACAAGGTCAATCTGCTCCGATGATTCATGTGTGGTCAGTTCCCCATGCACGCGGGTTATTTATGTGCTGAGAGCTAAACGATCTGTCATGTGTTTTCTGCTTGTTTCGTTTTCGATGTATTTGTTTGACAGCCGAATGGGCAGGGCAACCATCCAAAAGTGTTTTTGTTCTGCTTTCTGTGCTTTGTTGTCCTTGGGCATTTCCACTGTTTCTTCCCCTTTTGATGAGCTGTTGTGTTTTGCTATGTGCCCCCATGACACTCAGCGCAATCATTCGCTCCTCTTCGCCTACCTTCATTCTGTTCTCCCACCATCTCACCCGCACATGGCCTCGAAACGGTTCGGGCCTCTCTGTTACATTATGTGCGATTTTGCTCTTTCCCTCTTCCGTTACTCCTCCACGCTCTTATTTTCTCCGTTTTCCGGCTCCGCAAAACATGACGCTCATAAGTCATTGCAAACACATTCTCCATCACAGTCTCTCTCTTTCTTCTTCCTGCCAGCATCAGATTGACACAACAAGGTGTCAACAGCAAACAGAAAAAGAGTCCCCGTCGTGGCCCAACTTCCCAATGAGACTACTTGCCGCTATGAGACAGGCAGGCCTCCTTCTTTATAGCTCTCTCTTTGGAAATGCGAGAATCACCTGAGGTCTGAATTCTTCAGTAACCAGGTGGTCAAATCTGGTCACTGGTCTCGATGGGCCAATCATACTGCGAACTCCTTTCATGTTTTCCTTCTTCTTTTCCTTCTCTCGTCGACACGTAGTTATTGTTCTTAGGCTTTTCCATTTCCAAGGATCAGTTTACTGCCAAATGCCGCACATTTCTGTCGAAGAGCTCTTTGAGCGTCAGGGCCGCACTGACTACTACTGGTCCGACACCGAGCTCACACACCGCCACCGTAACCGCGAGATGACCAAGGCTCATGGGGCGGAGATTAAGAAGTTGTACGGCCCTGATCCATGGCTGCGCCGTCTGCTCACCCCATTCATTCTCCTGCAGATGTACCTCGCGTACCGGTCCAGGGACATGGGCTGGCCCACGTTTCTCCTCATTGCCTATTTCATCGGTGGTACGGTTTCCCACAGCACGTTCCTCGCCATCCACGAAATCACGCACAACCTGTGCTTTGAGACCCCAATGTTCAACGACTTGTACGCCATGTTCGTGAACCTCATCGTCCCTGTGCCATATGCCATGATGTTCAAGACCTACCACGCCGAGCACCACCGCTACCTGGGCTGGGACGGGATCGACTCGGATCTGCCCACACGTTTCGAGGGCCGCTACCTGTCGAACTACGCCGGGAAGCTGTTCTTCCTCACGTTCCAGGTACTGTTCTACGCCTTCCGTCCCACTGTCGTTCGCACCATCAAGTTTGAGAAGCTCCACGTACTCAACTACGCTATCCAGCTTTCCTTCAACCTCTTTGTGTATTTCACACTTGGTTGGTGGCCGCTTTTGTACTGCGTCATCTCTGTCCTTCTCGGCACCGGGTGGCATCCGCTTGCGGGTCACTTCGTTTCCGAGCACTTTGTGCTGGAGGGCGATGGCGGGCAGGAGACGTTTTCCTATTACGGTGTCCTGAACTGGGTCATGTGGAACGCCGGTTACCACGTTGAGCACCACGATTTCCCCAACATCCCGTGGACTCGCATTGCCAAACTCAACACAATCGCTCCCGAGTTCTACGTGGATCTGTACCGCACCAAGTCTTGGATCGGCACCCTCTTCGACTTCCTTCTGGACCCTGAGATTAATCTTTGCTGCCGTGTTGTGCGCGAGCGCGATGCTCCGAAGCGTGAGAAGCTTCTACCCACCTCCACGAAGCTGATGAAGGCCGCCATCCCTCACGAGGGACCATGTGAATGGACTCTGTAAGAAAGAAGTGCCTCAACCCACCACAACGGGAATGGAAGCCGTGGCGACAGGGAAGACCAAAGTGCTTGCTTCCTCTTTTGCTCTCTCTCCATGGAATAATAATAAAAAACAAACGAGTAGCAGGCTCCATTTTCTGCCTCCCTCCTTCGGTTTTCTTCCCCCCGTTGTCGTTATGTTCGCTTGACAAGTTCACTGTCCAATACGTCCTACCGCGCGCGAAACGAGCTCTCATTCATTCCCTGTAAAGAGCAAGAGAATCGACAGCAGTAACAACAATAACAGCGCTCACGCTGAAACGCGCAGCGGAGCTAGAGGAGAATACTGTGCAGAGGGTGAAACTGCACCAATAAACTAGACTTATAAAACGGTCCTTTGCGTTGTGTTCCTCTTCCCTCTCTCGTTTCTCTCTCACTTCCTCTTTTCCCATCGGACTGTTCCCCCTCGACATTCGCTCGTTACCTTTTTCCTTCCCTCTTTGCTCTGACCCCGTTCTTCCGTTTTTGTCATCCATGTCTGCAATCCTCCATAACACTTCTTCACTTCCTTCCTGCCAGGTCCGCTGTTCTTCTGAAAGGGTCCCAAGAGAAGAGTGCCACAGTACCACAGAGGCAACCCATTTCCCCCCGCCTTTTTCTTGTGTCTTCCAGCTGTTCTCATCAAAATAAGAGAAAAGGAAAGAGAAAAAGAGAAGAACGGGTTTCCATTTCTCAATTATATGAAGCAATTATACTGTCTTTTCCGGGCACCTCCCGCCCCACCTGTGTACGCTTCGCACAATCAAAAGTCAGCCAACATACACACATTTCATAATTACAAGAAAGAGTATCTGAGTGACAGAAAAGCAAACAAACAGAGAAGTCACTTATCAAGATGGGCCTGTAGCTCCTCTTCTTCCCTTACCCGCGGGATTTGCCGCGTTGACAGCTCATCGGACTCTTGTCCTTGTGAAGGCGGAAGCGGCAATGATGCCAGGTGCAGGGGGGACGCGCTTTCCTGCTCGCCGTTGTGACCGTCTTGTGGCATTCTCACCCCCCCTCTCTCTCTCCCCTGTTCTCGTGTTCACACTGCTGCATGCGTAGTTTCCCGTATTCCGTAAGAAGTCCTTCTAAGTCTCACCACATAGCAACAATGAAGCGTTTCTGCGTTCCTACTCTGGCTGCCGCCGCCTCCGTCCGCACCTTCTTCGGGAAGGGGTGGGACAACGCCGCTCTCGACACCATCTACAGCTGCATGCTGCGCAAGCCGGAGGTCAACGAGCAGATCCGCACCCAGTACGCCTCCACCATGGACCCCCGCGACGCTGATGTGCTTCGCCGTCTCGGTGAGATCTCCAAGGAGAACAAGACCTTCATCCGCGTGTTCCTGCCGCCCCACCTCGGTGACCCTCACCGTCTCCTCAAGGCCTACAGCCTGATGGCCTACCCCATCCTCGATGACAAGGGTGGCCAGCTCAAGGTTGAGATGGACGGCGAGAAGCTCGACGCCTTCGCCGACCCCGATGACGACTTCGCCAAGGTTGTCATCCCCCACGTGGAGCTGGTGGAGTTTCTGGCCAAGTCTCTCCTTGAGACGATGAAGTGGGAGGCCACTCCCCGCGGCGCCGCCTCCCTTCTGGAGTCCCTGTACCGCGGTGCTGAGATCCCTGACCACGTGTTCCAGACCCCTGCCGTCATCGAGCGCCTGGAGAACTTCAAGGATGCCAACAAGGTCATCAGCTAGTGGCCTTCTTACCCACGGGGGTGGCTTCATCTTCTCTTTGTAGTATTTTCCCTCTTTGTTTCCCCTGTCGTCCAAAAACAAACTGACACGGAAGCGAGCTCTTTCACATCTGCCTCATTCCTCTTTCCTTGTGGGCTTCTCGCTTCCTTGTCGACAGCTTCTTCCCCCTTACTCACAGGCGACTTGTCGCGTTGCACAGGAGTGCTTTGCGCAGGGGGGGAGGGGGAGAACGAAGGTTGTTGACACAACTCAACGGAAGAACACAACGAGAGATCTTGAGCGTGAAAGACGTGTTAAAGAGTATGTAGTATCTTTACTTCTTTTTCTCCCTCTTCTTTTCTGTTTACTTGTGCTCTGTTGAGTGAGGCAAGACTATCTCTCCGTCACTTCTATATCCTAGCAGCCCCTCTCCTCCCTTCTCGCCATTTGTCCGCTTAGTACTTGGAGAATCGAAAGGAAGCCAGCAAGAAGGTAAGAGCGAGGCAGCAAGACGTGGAGGGGGGAAGGATTCCCCATTTCCACCGCGCTTGCCTGTGTGTGGAGCTCATGACAGGATCGAGTTTTGCTGCCAGACGCTGCCGTGTGGTGGCGGGGGTAGTCCATCGTTGGCAGCTGAGCAGGATCGTGGAAAGGCTAAACGCTTGTGCGGCCTGTTATGCCTTTCCTCTTGCGTTGTCTCTCACGTCTGGTTCCCTGATGGAGCAGGTAAAACAGAGCTACTACCTAATCTACTTCCTTCTCCCCCCCCGCTTCCCTTCATAGCTTCGCTTCCCCTTTCCTCCCTTCTCAGCACACTCACATGGTCCGTTCAGAAAAGAGGGTCGACGCGCCTGTGCGAGTGCTGCGGCCAGGCGAATCCACCCTCATTGACCGCAACATCACGGAGCTGGAGATTGTTCTCTTCCGCCCTCTCCAGCCGCACCCCATGAGCCCGATGCGGCGCAGCACAGAGATACCCGCCGCCCCCGCCGCTGCCAAGACCGCTGAACGACATTCCGTGGGTAGCACAGTCACCTCGGTGGATTCGCCCTCGCGCAGGGAAACGGTTGGGCAACACGATACCTCAAGCAACGACGGGAATGCCCGCCCTGGTATGGGCGTGGGTATCCACACCTTATCAGCTGCCGACACTCCAGTCTCCAGCAGACCGCCACTGTTCTTGGACACGACCGCGTGCGTGTTTTACGATGGCATCAACAAGACGGACTACGTGGCCACAGGGCGAGCAACGACGGATAGCAGAGGCGTCCGCCATAAACCCCACGCCGTGGTTGTTGGCAGTGAGCCAGCGCCAAACGGCTACTGCAATTACAACATTGACGACGAGAGCTCCTGTGGCAGGCCCCGCAGTCGCCCGTGTAGCAATGATGGCAGGGGCTCGATTGACTACGCGGGCGAGGGCCCGCGCCACCGTGTCATCCCCGAGGCTGTGGCGGTGAACAGCGGTGTCGCGATGGCCGCCGGCGACGGCGTCGAGGTCAACTTTCGCAAGCTTAGCTTGTGCACTGGCTTGCTGCTGAGTGCGTCCCTCTTCACCAAGGATGTTTCCTTCGACACGGTGCGAAACGTATATTACATGGTTCGTAAGGTGAGGTCGACAGTGCCCATCTGCCTGGTGCCGGTAGCGGTTCCCGATGGCCGTTACCACAGCGCCATCGCCGTCATGCTCCGTTGCGTGAGACTGCACGGGGAGTCTGTGTGGGAGCTGTCCAACGTGAACGAGCCGCTGTCCCACAAGGACGTAAAGGCCGTGGTCTCCCAGCTCGAGAAGCGCGGCCTGCGCGACCCGCTGAACTACACACCCGACTTTGACCGGAGAAGTGTCAACGACATTGACGAGCGAAGGCGGAGCGTCCCACCGGCAGATGCCGATTTCATTGGCGACGACGAGGAGGACGATGAGACCCCAGCGAGCGACACGGAGGACGCCGAGACCACCTCCCCGTTTGCGAAGCAGCCCGCAGAGTTTGTCGATTTGCTAGCGAATGTGCCGATTGTCATGCGTGAGGGCAGGCGGCAGTACAACGTTGGCCGACCCCACGTCCGCGGCGCTGCCACGGCTGGCGACGACATGACGACTGACGAGGACGATGAGATCCTCGATGACGCGCTGCGCGCTGTTGTGCCCAAGTACGCTGACGGCCGGCTTGTTCGCTACGACGACGGTGCGTACAACGTGGGTTCCCGGGCCGAGACACTTGTCTCGCACTACGTTGACCACCGGGAGGAGTATGCCCTGGAGAGCGCCGTGGGTGCCGCCTCCGAGGCCAACGGCGGCGGTGGGGTCTTCTCAGCCTATGGCAACAGCAGCGACGGGCTGTTGGCGGGAACGACCTTTGGCGGGACAATACTGCTGCCTCCTCTGCACAATCGTGCATCCATAGGGGCGGGCTTGGATCACGGCGGGGGTGCTGCTGGCCGTGTCGTCACCCCACTGGATCGCTGCCGCAACGAGGTGATGGAGGCACAGCGTCTTCCTCTCCCACCAGAGTTCCTGACGGAGGCAGAGCAGCGCAAAGAGCGGCGGCGCAGCGGATGGGGCAGCCACCAACGCCGCACCGTGGTTGCCATCCAGAAGAAGTCTAGCCTCTCCATCGGACAGAAGCGTTCCTCTGGTAGCAAAGGTGGCAAGCGAAGTAGCGTAACCAAGAGAAAGAAGAGAACAGCGTCGAGGAAGCGAAAGAGCCACACCGTGGCGGCGAGCGACGGCGCTAGTGCGGCCAAGGGAAAAGGCGAGCCGCCCCGCAGTCGTACCATGTCTGCAGCCGCACCGCCGACGACGACGAAGCGCACAGCTTCAAGGCAAGGGAGAAAGAAATACAGCAAGAGCCCCCAGCTCGGATTGGCGAATCGAGGAACGCCAGATCCTGGCGCGGCGAACCTGGCTGCTCCTACCGGCGCCTAAGTGCGCGTGCTCTACCATTATCTCTTTTGTCCTTGTTCCTCTCCTCTTCGTGTTACTGCACGATGTACGATAGCGTTCCTAGCCACTGAAGCGCCGCATTCGTTTCCTTCTCTCTTTGCCTCCCTTTCTTTCCCCTTCGAAGGCTCATGTAACCCCCCGCCTCCCTCTTCCCCTTTCTATTCCCCGCTGTTGGAACACGCACATGCACACATACACACGAAGCACGGACGTGGGAACGAAAAGGGAAGCAAGGCATCAAAGAAACAGATTCGATGAGAGGCGCGATGCGGCCGTTCTTGCGTGTCCATCCCTCCTATTCCTCCTCTCCGACACCTCCCCTGCAGCACCCTTGGTTTCGCACCTTTCCGTCCGTGCTCAAAGGAACACAGTCTTCCCTGCCCCCCCTCCCCCCCCCCTCTCCGCGAAGGTGAAGGTACCAAGACACTTTGCTGTTTCTCTTCTCTCTCTCTCTTCTTCTTCTTTCTCACATTGTTGTGTTGTAACCCCCTTCCCCCGCCGTTTCATTGCGTGGTCAACTCCTTCTCTTCATCTTTATCGCTTCTGTGCAAACAAAGAGAGTTACCTTCTCTTTGATTACTACTGCTGCCATTAGTCTAGTGCTCCACGCGATGCTCCCCCATCCCATCTTATCCTCCGAGGACGATGAGGATTTCGTCGTCCGGGCGATCCTGGGACTGCCCGACCTCCTCGACGAGTTTTTTGACTGTGTGGGGGCGCTGTACATTGAGGGCAAGGGTACCGAGTACAACACTCGTGCCCGCATGCTCTACCTCTACATCCAGCGCCAGCTGCAAATCCTGCGCTCGATACCCGCTTCCTCCTTTCGGTCGCTCAGCGCGGACTCGAAACGGCAGGGGGCCGACAAGGAGTTGCCAAAGCTCCTGGATCGCATCAGCAGCCTGTTCTTGGAGGACGTCATCACCATTGGCCCGCAGGCGCTGTGGTGGAAGAAGCCGTGCCAGCGTCTCGCGAGCGAATGCGCGGAGTGCATGAGGCAAGCTCGCGTTCGCTTTCCTCGCATGCTGCGATTGAAGAGAGAGCTTGTTACGTACAACTCCCCCCTCTTCATCATTACGCTCATCCTGTTCAGCCTCTCCGTGGTGTACACCGCAACGGTGGTGGTGGTGCTACCAACGGTGCGTCCGCAGGTGGCCGTCGGGGCACCGATAGGCAGCATCGCCGCCGCGCTACTTCTTTGCTTTTCCGTTGTGGTGCTAGTCCACTTCATCGCCACCGCGCGCTCCCTGCACGTGCTCTACTCGCGACTGTCCGAGTCCAGCATGATTCACGGTTTCTTCCCCACAAGCCACGAGAATGGGGGCCTTAGCGGCACCGAGGGTGTCTTCCCCCTCGGTGCTCGCCACACCCAGGCCCGCGGGTTAGAGGTCAACGGTGGGACCGCCACCACGTGCACTGCCAGCGCCACCAAGGTGGAGAAGGGGCAGCAGACAAAGAACGGCTACTACGCCATTCCGTACGAGGATGATGTGGGCTACATTGACGGGAAGCAGCTGGACGCGCAGGTGGTCATGATTGCGTATGGTAGGAACTACGAGATCACGCGATGGAACAACGCGGCTGAGGTGATGACGGGCTTCTTGGAGGAAACATGCATTGGCAAGCCCCTCGCCGAGCTCGTTCAGTCGCAGAAGGGCACGGATCTTTACGACGTTCTGCGCAAGGCAAAGAAGAACACGGTAATCAAGATCAAGATCAGGGCCCTTGCGGTGGCACCCATGTCCCTGTACACGGTCGTCACCCCGATCGTGAACACGAACGACGTGCCGGTGGGTAGCATGCTGATTTGCGCGAACATGAAGGACAACCTCGGTGATTATCGCAATTACATGCACAACTACCAGATCGGGGAATGCAGCGAGGCCCTGTCCTTGCTCGTGGAGCGCAAATCCCTGTCGCGCGAGGACCGGCTGGTTGTGGGTGCCCTGCAGAAGTTCATCTCAAACTGCTTCGCCAACCAAGTCGAGGAGCTCGCACGCGACATGCTCTCCGATTGGGAGTGGACCAACGTGGAGCAGCTGCTGGGCCGTGCGTTTGGTCCAGGTGTGAGCAGCTCCTACGACGTGCATGTGGATGCCTTGTTCCCTCCCACGCTGTGCCTCAACCCTCTCGTGCCCAAGGCAATGGGCTCTGTCGTCTCCTTGAGCGGCGGAAAGTGCAAGGTGAAGTTGCAGATGCTCAACCTGACGGGCAACGTCTTTTGCATGTGCGTTACCTTCACATTTGTCGACAGGTGCACGCCATGGAGCGCTAGCGAACTGGAGGAGACGCTGCGGCCGTGGCTGCGCAGCAGCGGCGGCAACGTGTACTTTCTGGAAGGATGCGTCCTCCTGCACTTCCCTTGCCAAGTGTCGGCCATTCTCGACGACAACGACGGTGAGGAGAGTCCTGGCGCGAACCCGAACGGTGTCGGCCATGCCCAGCAACTGCTGTCCCAGGCGCGCGCCATTGTGAACTGCACGGTGAACGTGGTCACCGCCATCACAAACATAGTGGACCAACATAACCTATCCTTGGTCCTCCTCAAGACCATGTTCGTCTCCCTGGCGAGCGTGCAAGAGCGCAGCGACCTCGAACAGCGCCTGTCCGCGAGCCCCTGCGAGGTGGACGTTGTCATCTGCGATAGCGACTGGCTCAGCACCTCCCGCGAGCTCTTGCTGTCCGGCGACCACGGGGCCATTATCATCCCCATCGTGTCTGCCAGCACACCCTTGCCACAGGAGTTCCGCTACGTGATTCACATCCCTATCGTCAGCCGTGACGTGCAGCGGATGATGATCGAGGTGGGCAAGCAGGTCTCCATGAAGAAGGATGCCCTGACAGCTCAACAGGAGCGTGAGCGCATTCTCACGCTGCGGCAGGATTCGCCATGGACAAAGGGCCGGCTACTGGGACGCGGGTCCTACGGCGCCGTGTACGAGGCCACGAGCGACCTCACAGGGGGCAAGATGGCGGTCAAGATGTTCTACTTTGGCGTCGACCGCGAGGACGCCATCACGCAGCTGCTCAACGAGATCAAGATCATGTGTAGCCTGAACCACGTCAACATTGTGCACTACTTTCATTGCGAGCGTACGGGTGACAGGGTGTACCTCTTCATGGAGCTGTGCCAGGCATCCCTCACGGACATCATCGTTGGCAGAAAGAAGAAGCCGTTCCACCTCACCGTCGTCCAGATTATTCGCCAGGTGCTGAATGCCATTGCCTACCTCCACGGCCGCGGCATCACCCACAGGGATGTCAAGCCCCAGAACATCCTTCTCAAGGGGGACGTGATCAAGATTACCGACTTTGGCACAGCGCGACAAGGGGATACGACCAAGGAGGTGAAGGGCACCTTCCGCTACATGGCGCCAGAGGTGTACAAGGGCGAGCCGCACTCCTTGCCATGCGACATTTGGTCCATTGGCTGCCTTGTCTGCGAGCTATTTGCCTGCCCACCAGCTTTCATGGAGCACCCCTCCCTGCTGGGTGAGACAAGGGCTTTGGAGGACTACCTCGAGAACATTCCCGCCAACCCGATCTTGCGCGACTTTGTGCACAAGTGCTTCCGCGTGAACCCAGAGGACCGGCCCACCTCGCACGACCTCCTGGCTCACCCGCTTGTCTCTGGCAACTCCCTCGCCGCAGAGGTGGAGAAGCTGCCCACCATCTTTGACGTGTGCCGAGACAGGGGCGCCGATCCAACGAGGACATCCGCCTTTTCCATCACCTCTCAGTAGATATCACACACACACACACACAAAAGAGCAGACCCACCAACACCGTTCCGGGTGGGTAGCCTCATACTCTCTTCCTCTCTCTACCGAGAGGAGCAAGAAGAAAGGACAACAAAAGTAGCAGCAACAATCATGTGGCGCAATAGGTCTCCGGTGCTTTCGTTCTCTCCTCGGTCGGTCTCCCGCCTCGCTTCGTGTCGCACCCTTTCCTTGTCTTTCTCTTCTCACCCTCCTTCCATTTGCGCTACGATGTTCATTTTCACAATGACAACAACGCGTCTTGATCGATCCCCCCCCGCTCTCCCCAATCAGCGTTCATTTCACACAAAAGTCGTATTCACGCCGTCAAGATCCCCCGTTTGTCAGCCTCTACGCGTTCAGCAGGACATCGAGTTACGGTCCGTGCTCCTTTTTGCGTCTGAGCACGACATCGCTCAGTAATGCTGAGTGAGTGTACAGACATATCTTTCCTCTCTTCTCTTCTTGTTGCCTCCCTCTCACCTTTCTGTCTTTCTTCTTCTTTCCTCTTTCCTAAAGCCTTGTGCTGCGTTCCTATGCGTGCTCCAGACCTCTTCCACAAGTTGTACACTCTCAGAACTGCGACTCTGTTCCCTGCTCTCCTCTTCCTCCTCGTTTCCTTCTTTTTCTCTCGTGCACATGTTCATTTCTGCGTGCCTTGTGCTGCGTCGATGTCCTGCACTCTATTCCTGGGAGGCCCGTGAGCTGTCAACGGATGTTATACACTCCAACCAACATTCCCAAAGAAAGGGTAGGAAGCGCATTTCACGCCGTCTGTGGAGAGCAGCATGGCTGGCACGGTGAGTTTGCACACGGGGGGCCGGGGCGGGGGTAACCACAGCAACAAGTCCTCCCATGAAAATCACTAAGAAGGGAACGAGGCACAACAGACACACACACACATGCGGCTGCTGGTGTCGGCCAACGAAGTGCTTGCTTCACGAGGTGACGACGCGCGGATCGTGTGCTGCATGGAGTGCGCCACCTACTGGCTCAGGCAAAGCGTCCCTCCTTTCTCCTTCCTCCCTTTGGCTAGCGCCAGTACACTTGTACTTATTGCTGCCATTACCTTTGCTAGCGCTCAAAGCCGTATACGACGGGAAGCGAGCCTGAAATGAAGCCATCCGACGAAGCGCTGGCGGCCACTGTCGCCTTTCTGGGCCAAGACGTGATGGGCAACGCGGAGAAGCTGCGGCCCCGCGTGGCGCTGGATGCCCTGTCGGTCCCCCAGAACGACGACGGCCTCCGCCTGCTCGCGGCCAACGGGGAGTGGGCGTCCGTGGTATCCTTGGCGGACAGGCTCGAGGACGAAGCCGCGTCAAAGGCGCATTCGTTTCTGCTGAGGAAGGACCGAATAGGACTCGTCGCCCCGGACGGCGGCGCAGACGCTCTTTCCTCCCCCACCATGGACCCTTCGAAGGAGGTGAGGGTGCCCAGATCTACGGCAGCTGTCATGGCTCGGCTGCCGTACACGCTGGTCCAGGTGACCGCGTACATCAAGATGCAGCGCGTTGCCGCGGCGAAGAAGCTGCTCGACACCCTGGGCGACCTCGAGGGCGAGGGCTACCTGTACACAGAGACGAACGAGAGCTTTGTGCCATTCTCATTGCGCTTTGTGGCAGCTCTGATGCCCTTTTACCTCGGCGTCCCGATGGAGTCCCAGCGCACGCTCTACGGCATCCTGGATGAGTGCGTCAGGAGGCGGACATCCGCGGGGAAGCCGGAGGAGCGTGCGTTGTGGCTGCATCGTGAGGCCCGCGTGCGGCGCGCTCTCATCTACCTGCATTACTCCGCTGGGCAGTACGCGGTTGCCATTCAGCACTTCAACAAGCTCCTGTCCGCCACGGACGAAGTCCATGGTCTCTCGTCTGGTTCATCTTCTCCTGGCACCCGGTCTGCTTCACAGCGCGTCCAGCGGGTGCTTCTCCTGCAGCAACTCGCCTGTCTCTGTCTACACTGCGGAGCACTCCTTCTGGCGGAGCGTGCATGCACGGAAATCGAGCTTATTAGCGAGGAGGCGTTGTTCGCGGGCTCGGAGAAGGAGGTGAGCACCCTGTCGCACATCCAGCACATGAATGAGGCATTCCTCTTGGCGTTCTACGGCCGGTTCTCCGAAGCTGCGGCGAGGTTTCGGGAGATTGCCGCCTCCATCGATGCTCGAGAGGAGCAAGGGGCACCACAAGGCAGCAGCGGGGGAAGCCACGATGGTGAAACGAAGTTGTTTGACGCTGTCTTGACACAGGTCCAGGCAAACGCAGTGACATCACAGGTGGCCTGCATGCCCTACTGCCAGGAGGGAAGTGATCCCCACACCGCCATAGCGGACCTGATCACGGCCACGGAGTCGCGACTGAAGGAGAACCCGAGGGTGCTCGCTTCCTCAGACGCGTTTGTTGCCGACCTCGTGCGTCTGTACACGCTGGCGGGAGACCGCAAAGCGAAAGTGGACCAGCTGGCAAGCGTGCTAGAGGTGTTTCGCTGCGATGCTGCCTCTCTGCCGAATCTGGAGAAGCTCGTATAATCTCTGTCTTGTGCGACAAGCGCGATGAGAAAAAGAAAGAAAGAAGGCAAGAGAGAAGGGAGAAGACAGGGAAGAAACTGTGCCTCCTGCACGAATGTTGACACAGCTCCCCCAATCGTGCTCTCCCCCCTCCACCATACTCATCCCCCCCCCCCCCCCCATTGCCCTCCTCTTCTGTTAGCAGGCAAAATTGCACTCACCTACTCGCAGGGCGAGAGAGAGAGAGAGACAGCAAGCTATATCCACTGTAGCTTCGAGAGTCTATGCAGCGTCCAGCGCGGCTGCCGCGCCGCTCCGGCATTCGACTTTCCACCACCTCCTCCTCCTCTACCAAACGGAGGTCAACGTTTGACGGCGGCAGCAACGGTACCCCACAGGCTGCGGAAGGCAGCACTCCCATGGTGTCGGCAGCCGAGGAAGCTCTCGTTGCCGTGGTAGCGCCAGCCGCATCCATCACAGGTGCCACAGCCGAGAAGGGCTCACCGCCTCACACGGAGCACATGACATCCGGACCGGCTCCACGTGAGCGAGCGGGGCGGATGGAGAGCGTCGCCATCAGGCTCGATACGCGTGGCGTGACTGCTTCCCTTCTCCAGGGAAAGCTACGGCGGCACGAGGTGGATGCCTTGCGGGCGGAGGCGCACCGCGAGTACCGGTTCAAGAAGTTTCGCTATGATGTGATCGAGCTGCACCGGCTGGAGAGCATCGCCCGCGACGAGCTTGCGGACGTGGCCGCTGCGCAGTGGAAAGCGTTGCTGTCCTGTGAGGCCGAGGCGGCGGCTAGAAAAGGCATCCGTGGCGGCTGCGGTGGCGAGAGCAAAGCCTTGGCTATGTTGCAGAGGCGCTTGTTGGAGCGGCAGCGCGGCGAGGCCGATGCGCTTGCTGCGAGGGAGGCGGATCTGCGAGAAGAGGGCCGCTTGGCGTGGCTCGCGGAGGTGGAGCGGAAGGCCCAGCGCAAGGCGGAGTCCACCGCACTTGCTGACTGGCACAGTGCGCAAGAAGTCCAGTTCCGGAGGGCCGTCACGTTCCTCGTCTGCCGCGAGCGCGCCGACAGGGAGTCACTCAACGAGGAGCTGGCGGCGCACGCGGCGGAGCTGGCGAGGGTGGAGAGGGAAGGCAGGGCGGAGGCGGAGCGGCTGGCGCAGGAGCGCTTCGACAATAGCCCGGAGCAAATCGCCCTGCGCGAGGAGGCGGAGCGGAAGGCGGCCAAGGCCCGCAGAGTGGCTGCCAAGGCGGAGCGCAAGTTCAACGAGGAGCAGAGACGCTTCGTTGGCAACTGCCACCATGGGCGGAATGGCGGCTCAATCTTTGAGGGGCCCGCCCCGCGGAAGGTGTGTGGCCGCTGCCGCGTGCGCTTCGACGATGAGTTGGGGTTCTACATCCACATGGACCGTCCTCGGCCCAAGGCGGGGCCTGGGATCGGCGGCGCCCCTGCCAACATGCGCGCCAGTGCGGATACGGCGGTGGGCGTGTCAGCGGCCATGGCTAAGGCGGCGCCAACGGCCACCAAGAAAAAGATAATGGAGGGGAAGGGGCAGGAAAGGTCATTCTCCTCGCCCATCCCAGCCCGCTGATGGGTGGACTCCTTCTCATTACTACTTCCTCCTCCCCTTCTCTCCCGTCGTCTTTTCTTTGCACCTGTCAATGTAAACCAACTATCTTCTTGTTTCCTTTCACCGCCTCCCCCTCCCCCATCATGCACTATTGTGGAATCGACCTGTATACTCTCTCACACACACTGACACTCACCCCCAAAAGGGAAGAAGGAAAGGGAATGGGAAGATGTAAAGAGAAGCCAAATGACTGGCGGCAGCGAGGAGACGAGTGAAGGGTGCGTGTGTGTGTGCTTTGCTCTCAATGTTCTCTCCTCACCCTTCCTCCTCAGCCCTCGTCCTTGCAGACGCCACCATTCCTCGCGAGGAAAGCCAGCCCGCCGAAAAGGGAACACATACACAGCACTCCCTGCGTTTGAATCCGTCCCACCGTCGAATGGACGCTGCGTGCCCAGAACCGCATTACGCCGAGGATATGGCCTACCTCGAGCAAGTGAACATGCGCGGCCTCCTCAAGGACTTTGTTCGGGATGCCATGAACGAGCAGCCTAGCGATGTCTACGCGTACCTGGCGCAGTGGGCCCGCGACCGCAAAGAGGCTGAGGAGGACGAGGCCGCTCGCAAGGCCCACCTGATCGCCAGCGCCAAGGCCACCGTGATGGAGCGCATGGCTAACAACCAAGACCTGGCCGATATGGAGGAGCTCTAGAGCGGACACACCAGCGCGCCATGGTGACCATTGCCACCTGATGTACACCACCCTTTCGTTCCCATTGCTTGCAAAGCATTGTTTCCGTCGTCGTGCTTATGTCTCCCTCTCTCCCTTGGAAAGCTCTTCATTACTAACACCAATGCTGCCCGACATGTCTCTTCCCCCTTCCCGCCCATCAACACTGTAAACGGATCAGCAGCCGCCAGCAGCAACAGCGACAGTACATACACAACAAGCACACCCAAATAGAGCCAGCGGCATGTCGAGCTAATGGGAACTGGTGCGCAGGTTTCTCCTCGTGGGGAGGTAGGAGGATGCCAGGCTCATTTCGTCTCCTTCCCCCCTTTTCCTCTTGGCTTGGTAGACAGCAGTCCTCACAGTCGGACGCGCGCAGGCACAGGTGGCAAAATGTACGATCCGTTTGCTGTGCGTCTCTCTGGTGCTGCCAACAACACCCTCCCACCAAACTACTCCGACAAGGATGAGGAGGCGGGCGGTGCTGCCGCCACGGCAGACATCACTTCCAAGAGATCCCCGCGGCAGCACCCAAAGGCCGAGGGCGACAGGGGAGCGAGCGCGTACCGGGATCGCGGCACAGATGCGACAGGTCTGTACACGGTGTACAGCCCCACCCAGTTTACAACGGCTGCCGGCAAGCCCATTTGCCTCCGCGAGCGGCGAGAGCTGCCCCGAGACTGTGCCTTTGTGCGCTTCCTCACCATCCCCAGCATCAGCACGCAGTCACGCAGCGAGTTTCTTGCGGGGCAGGTCCTTGAATGTGCCACCATGAGCGACAGAAAGCGCCACCGCGAGGACGAGGGGAGTTCGTCTTGCTCACTACCACCACCGTGGGTGTGGTGCCCGCAGAACATCAGCGACACCGTCGTCGTTCTGTCGGGTGACGGGGAGAGAGCCCAATCCAGCCCAGCGGCGCCGAGCCACTGCGCGCCACGCTCTGGGCTGGAGGAGGAGGTGAGCAGCGAGAAACCCCCGCACGAGGCGGTGAGCGGCGCGTGCATGTACACAGGCTTCGTCCGCGCCAACGGTCAGCCCATGCTCTATCGCTCCCCGCTTGCTCGGCCAGCCGTGCTAGCAGCAGAGCGCGGAGAAGAAGAATGACAAAGATACGCGCACATGATAACAACACCCCCTCCTCATAGCGTACCGCTTCCCTCGTCTGCATACGTGTTTGGGTTCCCTTTCCTCTCTGCTACTCGAAAGTGCCACCCAGAAACCCCTCCCCCCCCCCCCGCCTCTCCCCGGGCACGGCGGGAGAACACTGCCCTTGAATGCCTTCCCTCGCCGAGAAACGTGGGAAAGGTTGACAGCTCCCACTGTCTCCTCTCCTGTCATTGGAGCTCTGAAGTACGACTCCCCTCTTCTCTCCCTCCTTGGCGTTGGGATTTAGCTTCGATCCTTTCCTCCAGGACACACAGACACACAGACACACACACTCTGCCAATGCCGCCTGCGACCACCGCTGCCACTGCGAGCGCCTTCAAGGAGCACCAGATGCCCGTCCTGCGCGACATGCTGGTGCAGGCCGTCGTTGATGCAATGGAGTCCAAGCCGGTTGACATTCTCACTTTCCTGGCCGAATGGGCCCAGCGACAGCAGAAGCTTCCCGCCACGGCGGACGACAGCGAGGGCGGCGCGCCGCAACCGGCAAACCCGGAGAGGAACGTCGCTTCCCCACGGTCCTTGTGCAGCCCACACGCACCACCGCCCAACTCCTGCTCGTGTCGAGAGGCCACGGAGGAAGGCAGCAGCACGGACAAGGTTGCAAGTCCAACCGCGTCGCAGCAGTTCTCGCCGCTGCACGCCGGCAAGGACCTTGTGGGGGACGACAGCAGCGAGGTACGGACCCGCGCTGTCGTGGGGGATGCGGCAGAAGATGAGGACAATGCAGAGAGAGTGGCGGAACTGAGGGAGGCGGCGCGGCGCCGCCTGCGTCGGTACAGTGCGTTGGCAAGTGGTCGCAAGGACCACTACATGATGACTCTCGAGGACAGCGACACCGATCTTGCCTACCTCCGCAAGTTGGAGGCGGACTTGATGACCGCCAAGCAACGCTTCCTGCAGGTCCGCACGGAGACCCGCGACGTCGTGGCAGAGGCGGAAGCCAATCCGCAGCGGGCACGGTCGTTGTGTGAGCGGTACGTCCCGCAGTGGTCAGCGGAGATCAGCCACCAGCATGTTGCTTAGCCAAATCAAGGACAATGCGACTGTTCCCCCCCTCGTCTCTCGCTCTCTGTGCGTTTTGTGCGTTAATGCACCAAACAGGGCAGCTTCCCCCCTCCCCCCATCTCTCTTCCCACGCGGATGTCACCGAAGACCTGCGTGGTATACCGCCTTCCGAGACAGAATATATGCTGATTTTGGAGTTTGCCATGCCCATCTGCAGGCCCTCTTCACGCCAATGTATATATGTACATGCACTGCTCATTTTATGTCTCCCCACCCCTTGTTATTATGTCTTCCGCATTGAGCGGAAAACTGGAACTCTCATTTCCTTTTCCCCCTTCGCTCTCCCACATCCACGCGAACACACAAACGACCACCTCCATTATCACCACCACCAATGATGACGACACGAGACACTTTCCCCGGTGACAGAGAGAACTCCAGAGCAGTCTCTGTGATTCCCTGTATCGTTCTGCTTCCTTCCCCCTCCCCTCCTCTCTTTCCTCAGGCCCAATGACCACCACAACTGCTGCCACGGACCCGCCAAGCGCGTCCGTCGGCGAGTGCCAGCACGTGCGCTATCTGAAGGAGAGCGACGTTAGCGAGATTCTCGAGCTGCTCGTGTTTGATGCGCTGCAGAAGCGACCAACAGACCTTCTCCGGTACGTGGAGGAGTGGGCGGAGAGACACGCTTGCCCTTCCACCACCGTGGACCCGTGGCGCGAGATTGGTGACGAGACGGAGGCGGGGGAGAGCCTAAGTCACGAGAAGGGGTATGCTGCAGGGAAGCCAGTGTCCCCACCACGCTCGGACCAAAAAGGCGCTTACCCGGCCGAAGATGACGAGTTCAATGAGCTGTAGAGACCGAATGGAACCGTCCACGCCGTGTTCGCATGTAGACTATCACCGATAGCAGGATGGAAAAAGAGGGCGTGTACACGTGTGTGTGTGGGGTGTGTGTGTGCAGCCCCTGCTAACTTCTTGCTTCTTGTTTTCACCAACACCCCACATGTAGAACTGCTTTCGCTGCCTGTCTGCCCTTGAACTCGAACCCCCTGACACCGAGCGAACAACGATCCATCCTGCTCCTCCTCCTATCCTTCCACCAAGGCAGCGGGATGACAGAGAAGGATTGTGCCCCGCCGACCTGCTTCTGTGATGCCGGCAGCGATAGCAACAACAGTATGTACATGTACATGTATATGTGTCAATGACGACCTTTCCCTCTCCGCCTTTGCCTCTTCACCATTAGTCTCAGTGCAGGCCAAAGAGACCTGGCATATCAGGAAGCGGGCGCACCAGCCACCCACGCATGTCAATCGTGGGCCCACGGCCTTGACGCTTCGCGAGATTGGTACCCCCCCGCCCCCCATGTAAACGTACTATTGCTCTCTTAGGGACACATCTCTCCTTCCCTGTTGAGATCCTGAGGTCCGTGAGATCGCGAGTGCGTATGTGTGTGTGTGTGCGCTGCGCTATTCGCTTCTTGTTCTGCGCGTCTGCGCGTTGAGTGTGTTGAGTGCGTGTGAGGAGAGAAGGAGAGCCATCCGACTCCAACGGCACATTCCGAGGTACCAACTTGGCTGTATCCGTGCCGTTGTGTTCGCCTTCTGGTAGTTCCGAAGAGGAGTGTTTTCTTGCGGCTTCACGCATCTCCTGCTCCCACTGCCGCGCACGGAGGAGGTTCTAGCGCACGTCGCGAGGGACCTTTGTGTTGGGCGGTCAGGAGCGTAATCCCCCCACAGAAACAAGAGCACGCAACACCCACCAGACTGCTCATGGAGAACAGAACATGCAGCAGGGACATTCAAAGGAGCGAGGTCATGAACCATCCCCTCCGTCTTCCTCCAAAAAGGAAGAACACACAAACACCCAATGAACCGTACTGTACTCCATCCCATCACTTTTGCGTACCTCGCGCGCGAGCACGCTAGTGACCCTCTTCCCCTCTCACAGATATCCCTCTCTATCTCTCGCTCATCTTTGCTTACCCTTGACCGATTGCAGTATGCAGAAGGCCACCGCCACTCCAGCGATCCGCGACCGCGTGATCGGCGCTATCATGGGCGCCTTCATCGGCGACGCCCTCGGGATGGGGGTCCACTGGTACTATGACCTGGACGAGATGCGCCGTGACCACGGTGAGTGGATCTCCGACTACCGCGACCCTGTAAAGGGCCGCTACCACGACGCCCTGAAGGCGGGCGACCTGACACAGTCCGGCTACATCCTCAAGTTAACGCTTCAATCGCTGGTTCGCAAGGGCGGCTACGACGAGGCCGACTTCTGCAAGACACTGGACGAGGAGCTGCTTGCCAAGATGGACGGCTCGCCCGTGAACGGTCCTGGCGGCTACACGAGTCAGTCCATCCGTTACGTGTACCGCCAGCGCCAGGCAGGCCACGCCTGGACAGACGGCATCGGTGGCCCCGCCGACACCACCGAGGCCGCCGAGCGTACGCTGGCTCTCGCCGTGCTGTACGCCCAGCACCCACAGGACCTCGCCCAGCACATCTCCACCAACGTCCTCCTCACGCAGAACGACGAGATGCTGTGCAGCATGACGGTCGCCTACAACGCGGTGCTCGCGCTGCTGGTGCGTGGCCACGCACTCGATGCGAACATCACCGACACCCTATTCCAGCAGGTGAAGAGTGGCGAGCTACCTTTCCACTGCGTCACGGGCGAGAACCTCAGCGCGCCGAAGCCCGGGTCGCCCGACCCGCCGCTGGCGGGCAAGTTCGCGTCGCCCGACGCACTGATCACCCCGTCCACGTGCGCCATCACCGCCGCGGATCCACACATCAAGATCGAGCCAGCGTGGCGCGCGGCGTTCGTGTGGGGCCAGCCCTGCGCCGCCTACCACATCCTCCCTGCCTGTTACTATCTCTCCGCCCGCTTCCACGACAACTTTGAGCAGGCTGTTCTCCAAGCCATCAACGGCGGCGGTCAGAACTGTGCCCGCGCGATGCTGACGGGTGCGTTGACCGGCGCGCAGGTCGGGCTCGCCGGCATTCCGAAGCGATTCATCGACGGCCTCACGGAAAGTGACGAACTCATGAGGCTGGCGGAGCAGCTCGCCGACCTGGCGACCGCGTGACGATGAGGCTATCCTCCCTCTCGTGGGGTGCTCCGCGCTTCGGTGCAACCACTGGCGGCAACCATCGCACTTCTCCTATTCTCCTCGACTCCTCCTCTCCCACTCTCTCTTCTTCCATCCTTTCTTCTGCCCTCTTCTCTGCATTTCTATCGCCTTGGCGCCGTTGGTGGTGGTGGTGCCGTTGGTGGGGCAGCGACCGCCCCTCCCTCCCACACCAGCGACATCGAAAACAAACCCACGTCAGAACGCTGTGGTGAACGGAGGTTTTTGGTATGCAGACGTGCGGGGGTACACACTCTCTCTCTCCGCTTCGAGACCCTTCTCCATTCCTCCTCCCTCCCCCCCCTTCCCTCCCCTCTCCTCTTCGCGACTGCTTCAACACAACAGTTCCGCTTTCCCACTTGTCGTACAACCACCTTTCTCCCAAGCCCATTTCTTTCTCTCGTTTTCCCTATTACACACTCACACCCGCGTCTCCACACAGCACACGACCATGACCGCCACCGCTGCCACCTTTGTTGGCTCCTACATCCTCCAGTCGGCTAACGGTGAGGCCTCGCCGGAGCCCATCACCCTCCAGCTCACCGCTGTCGACGGCAAGCCTGACGCACTCGCCGTGCAGGCTGCCGTTGCCAACCGCATGCGCGGCCAGCTGACGGTCTCGGACGGCGCGAGCGACGGCAGCGCCACCATCAAGGGGATGCTCATGTCGACCCGCATGATGGGGCCGCCCTACAAGATGACAGTGGAGCGCGTGCTGAGCCAGGGCACCATGGCAGGCTGCCCCATCAAACTCGAGGGCTCCACCCTGACCCTTACCAGCGGCGAGGACAAGCTTGTTTTCACGCGCCAGTGAAGGAATGCCGCTCCTCCCCTCCCGTCGCCCAAACTCTGAAGGCGGGGCAGTAGGAAAGAGGGAGAGAGAGCCCACACCAACGCCGGCGGAGGGGGGTGGGTGGGGCATACTGACATCCCTGTCATTACCATTTCTTCAAAGTTCATTCCGCTCTGTCTTCTTCTTTTCTTCCTTCCCCTCCTCCTACCACGTCCTACTCTGCCACCGCAGCGGTTAATTCTCCGCTCCTTTGGGCTCTCCCTTCATTTAGTGGCAGAGGGGAACGGGCTTCCTTCCCCCTCCTCTCTTCGTCCTTCTCTTCTCATCAATTCTTTCGTCTCCTTTCCTCTGACCCCACAAAGACGACTGGGGCAGCCTGATGCCGTGAAATCCATCATCGCCATGCAGTGTCGGGAAGGCACACACGCACACACACTCACACAGAACAGTGATAGGCAGTAGGGACTATGAATGGTGTCGGTACCTTCTTCCGTACTCTCCCCCCTCCCCGCCTCATCCTCTTACCATGTCCAGCAAAGGGTTCGTTGTGCGTAGCCGCAGTTGTTTGTTTTCTACATCCTGTGCTCCTTCTCTTTTAGTCCGAGGTCGCTCTTTCCTCCCGATGCCGCCGCACCGCAAGGACGCGGATGCCTCCGGCCGCGGCAGCGGCGGTCGCACCAGACGCGAGGGCAACGCGTTGGTGAATGAGCGCTCCCTGAGCACGGGCCTGCAGCACGACCTCGACACCATTCTCCAGCAACGGGAGACACTCGAGCGCCGACTCGCCGCCGTGGACGAGCGCGTGTACGACTTGGAGAGCGAGTACCTGAAGGAGTGTGTGGAGCTGGGCGGCTCCTTGTTCGATGGCTACGGTGTCGAGCGCTCCTCCCTTCTCCACACCGGCACCACCTTCTCATTTGCCTCGCCCACGGTGGTCTCGCCGAGCGGGCGAGGCAGCGCGGCAGCTGGCTACACCAACTTTCCCGGCTCCCCGTCCGCGTCCTCTGGCGCCATCAGCGCCTTCACAGCCGCGATGCACAGCAGCGCGGGGAACGGCACGGCGACGGAGGCGTCCGCGATGGCCTTCCGTGCACGCACGCAGAACTTCACACCGGCGGAGCGGATCTTCTCTTCCGTCTCGGTTGGTGCCATTGGGCGGGTGGAGCAGGCGAAGGCTATTGCGGCCGCTGGTGGAGGCAGCAGCGCCACGCAGCGGGCCACGGCCACGGCGGGAGGGACCAGCAGCCGGCGTGCTGCACCCGGCGGTGGTGTGTGGGGGGTGAACAGCGCCGGCGGTGGCGGTGTCATGACGCGCCGCCGACGCAGGGGAGAGAGCGAGAAGGACGACGAAGACGACGACGAAGGCAAAGGCTCTGGTCGCCGTCGTGCACGGGGGGAATGACGGGCCAGAGCGGCTCCCGCGGCCGTGAAGATGCCGTTGCCCAGTGCATCTGTCGCACCGGACAACAACAACAACAAACAAGAAGATACCACAGAGTGAGGAGAGGAGAGAGAATGCTCGACTGATGTAAACACCAAGAGAGCGTTTGCCGAGGGGGCTCTCGCCTATTGCACGTATGCTTCACTTCTTCGGTTCTTCCTTCCTCCTCCCAGTTCTGTCTTCTCGACGACTGGCAACACAAGCGCACAAGAGGGCTTTGTGCTGCTCGGTAGGTTCGTTTTTGCTTTCCTCTCTCTCCCCTTCTTCGATTAATCCTAAGGCGTCCTTCTCATAAGATTGTTGCCGTACCTAACGTTTGGCGTTCTCCAGTGTGTTCCTCGGCCTGTGTTCCCACCTGCGCGTAAACCTCTTCCTTTCTCCCTTTTCCTTCTTCTCCGTGTGACACATGACCTCTCAGCTTGCCTCGCAGCTGCAGCGGCTGCAGACCCGCCCCGACGGCGACAAGCACCTGAATGAGTCCTTCCTCTTCAGCAAGAGCGACGCCCGCAGTTTCTCCCGTGAGCAGATTCACCAGCTGGCCACCGGCGGCCTGCAGACCTTGGTGACCCTTGACAACCGCTTCCACCCCTTCATCAGCGATCTTTTCGACCCGCGCAAGACACGCCAGGAGCGGAAGTTGCTTCACACGGAGGAGAGCCGCCGTCTCGACAGGAAGATTGAGCACCTGCTGACCCTCCTCAGCCCCCACCTCTTCCTCACCGCCGCGCAGCAGGTGTTTGAGTACCTCGTCCGTGTGCATGAAGTCCACGTGTACAACGTGGCCGCGGTGCTCCGGGCCTTCCTCCCGTACCACGACCATGGGCTCTTCTCGCGTGCCGTCCTGCTCCTGGATCTGCGTGACACGGGCTTTGACTTCCTGGCAACGAATCAAGAGCGTGGCGCGCCACTTCTGCGGGAGCACCTGGTGCTGGCCTGTGCCGAGAGTCGCAAGGCACTCCGCCTGGTGTGCATGACGGCCGCGATGCCGTACCGCCTCGGGGTGCAGAACAACGCTGCCAATGCCCTCTTCGCGAGCGTGGCGACGGCGCTCGCCACGCACGCCGACGCGGAGGCGCTGTGGCGCGTGCTGCTTCCCTTTGTTGTGGAGTTTCTCCAAGGGTCCGCCGCGCTGCCGCAGGAGGGCAGCACCGAAGAGCAGCATCAGGAGCAGGAGGTGGAGCAGCAAGGGCAGTGGTGGCGGGACGGTGCGGGGGCCACCAACCAGAGCGCCAACCGCGAAGTCGTCTGCACTGCCCTCCTCGTTCTCGCGGCCTGGAGCGCGGAGTCGACCTTCTCACTCCCGATGATGAAGACGGTGATGCGGCCTACTTTGGCACTCCTGCGCAGCCCAGCGGTCGTCGCCAGCGCCGCCAACACCTTGTCCTCGTCGTACGGGACTGCCTCGGCTGTTGTGCCGCTTGGCGACCTGCTGACCCTCGTAGACCTGCTTTTTGCGTCGCAGCCCGGCGCTGTCAGGCAGGTGGGTTTCCTGCCGCTACTCAACACGCTGCTGGCCGCGCCGTGGCCGCAGTGGGCCTCCGCACTATCGGAGACTCTGTTTCTGGAGGCTGACCGCGCCGGTGTGGCGGCACCCCTGTCGTCGCTGCTGTCCGCGCTGTTGGGTGTGGCGCTGGATCGGCTGCGCATGGCCCACTCCCTCGCCTCCATGCCGGCCGAGGTGCTTGCGTTCCTGCGCTGCGCAGCGGAGCAGCTCCCGCTGGCGGACCGCCTTGTCAGCAAGTTCCTGCGTGCCGTGATGGAAGCCGAAGAGGCCCTGGCCACCGCTTCCCGCGGCGACGGCAGCAGCAAGAAGTCCGCAGCTGGGGGCCCGAACGACGCTGCATTCTTTTCTGACATTGTTGCCGCGCTTGAGCGTCGCTACCAGCGCGTGTTCGACGCAACACTGTCCAAGACGCTGAGCGACAGCGCCGCCGGCGACGCCGCCAGGGGCTTCCTCGCGCGCCACCTGGGTGGCACGCGCTACCAGATGCTCGACGTGGACACCGGCGGCGCGGACGGACGGAAAGAGCGTCTGCCGCTCTTTGCCTGTCTGCTCCACCCCGTGCCACAGGTACGCCTTGCAGCCGCCAAGACGCTGCTCACGATGGACCTGTCGCAGCTGTGCTCGACGAGTACCACCGGCGAGGCGACGGGGAGCTCCCTCCTCGAGCTCATGGCCCACACTGCGCAGTACGAGACGGACGATGACGTTGCCTCGACGTTCATTGAGGCGGGGGCGTCTGCCGTGGCCCTCCTCCGCGATGCCCTCGCCGGGAAGAACGGGAACGAAGAAGGAGAGGAAGAGGAGGAGGGAGAGAAGGGGGCCAGCGTCAGGCGGGAGAAGGGTTTCTGGTTGGCAGCTGTGAATGGCCTCCTGCGGTCGTTGTACACCATGTCCTGCAGCGCCGCCTACCCCCATCTGCAAGAGCAACTGTTCGAGAGAGTTCTCCAACCCCTCCTCTCCACAGGATCGGGGGCCCACACCAGAAGGAAGAGGAAGACCACGAAGGACATAGAGGAGGAAGGTGTGGCATCACCGGTCCAGGAAAGCGCGCGCTACTACGCGACCCTACTGTATGTGAATGCGGCAGCCCTCGTGAGCTCCAGCGGCAGCGGCCACGGAGACGCGGAAAGGAAACAGGGGCTCGAGCACTCCTCTTCGCTTGTGGCGAGTGTTGGTGCAGCCTTGCTCAAGGAGTTCCCTGACGTGACGACGACAGACGCCGTCCTTCAGCCAACCCCAGCCCACCACAGCGACAGCAACACCCTTCGGCATGGCGGGGCGACCCGCAACGGGAACCGAAAGAAGCGGGCCGGGGACAGCAGCAGCAGCAGCAGCGATGATGAGGACAAGGAGCAGGACGAGGAGAGTCGGCCGCAGCGCGCCAAGCAGGGTAAGGGTACTTTCCTTGCCCTTCTCGAGCACAGCGGCCTTTGCCGATCCATCGAGTCCGTGGCGAGGGGCTGTCTGGGCCCTGCCCTCCACCGCGCCCGCTCCACCCTGCTAGACGCGGCCTCCACGGCGGAGCAGCGGCACCGCGTGTCGGTGGAGTGCGCCGTGGCCTGCGCCGCCACTCTGCCTTTCTCTGCTGGAACGGCGGAAGAGGTCCTGCAGTTCCTCGTCGGCGGCGGCGCCGACGCCGGTGAGGCCTCCTCCTCCGCGGGCTACTTACACTTGCTGCAGGAGGCCCAGCGCGCTCAATCTCGCCAGGCCCTCACCAACGGCAGCGGCGCGGACGGCAAGACCGCCGCGGTGGGTCGTGGCGCCAAGAACAGCGTCAACGCAGCCTATCTCCCCTCCGACGAACTCACCGGCTGCCTTGCTGCGTCCGTCCAAGGCGTCGTGCGCGTTGTGCTCGCGCGGCGTGCTGGGGTGGACCTCGTGCCCCTGCTGCAGCTCCTTGGCTTCCTCGGTGCCCCGCTCCCGCCCCTCGTGGAGGATGTCGAGGGCCTTCCCGCTGCCTTGCTGCGCTTGCTCGACGGCCCTGCGCGCGGGGAGGGCCGGAGGGAGGCGAGCACGGAAGCGCTGGATGAGGAGGACGCCTTCCACGTAGACTGGTACGGACTCGTGCAGTCGGCCGTCTACGGACCCAGCGGTCTCACAGAGCTGAGGAAGGAGGCGGCTGTCTTCTCGCTCGGTGCGCTTGCCGTCTGCCTGCTCCTGCCGCTGCGCGCACCAGCCTCACAGCGGATCAAGTGCCTCCAACAGCTTCAGGACGCCACGCTCCGTGGTGCGGCGGGCGGCTCCGTCGCCGTGTCGGCTGATGTGTCATCTGTTCGCCTGGTACTCGCCGCCGCTCAGAAAATGCAGAAGGAGGAGAAGTCACTGCCTCTGATGGATGTGACCGCCATCAGTAGCGTGGTGGAGGCCATGGCGAAGGAGGAGTCACGCTACGCCGTCACGGAGAGCGGGGCAGCGCTGCTGTCTGCGATCCTCGCCACCACAACAGTCGCCCCAGGGGCAGACGGAGAGCAGCAGCGGAGTGTGCCTATTGTGCCGTTCCGCCTCGCCACAGACACTGTTGAGCTCTTCTTTCCCATTCCCGACGGGTCGGCAGCAGGCGGTAGCAACAAGAGAGCCTCGCTGGACCTGGCTGCCCTGTGGCCGCACCTGGCGCGCACCATCACGGCAGCCGCCGGCCCACGCCCTGCATCCTCCAGCAGCAAAGCATCCGCTGCGGGCGAGTTTGATGTGTCGCCCGCTGCCGCTGAGTTTATCGAGGCGGTCTGCCGTCGCAGCGTGCTGAGGCCCCTCGCGGGTACCGGTCGCTCCCTCAAGGAGGATCCTGCCGTGCAGCTTTGCACCTTGCTCCTTCAGCATCCCTTCCTGCGCGTGTCCACCACCGGCAGCGGCGGCTCGTCCTCTGTGCGTCCCATCTACCGCACCGCCCTGACCGCCCTCGCCACCGCCCTCCAGCAAGGCGTCGAGAGCACCACGCAAATCCAGCTCATCTTCACAACGAAGTCGGCCAGGGACGGGGCCGACACCGGCAAGAAGGGCAAACCCGCTGCCGCATTCGCGGAGGACCTTGCCTTGTTTGCCGGCCCTCTTCTCATTGCCGCGACGACGACCATCGGGTCCGATGTAGCGCGCCTGTGCGTTGGCACACAGGGCGGCTACCAGCGCGTGTTCCGGCCATTCCTCAACGCCTGCCTGGCCAAGGGGCAGCGGCTCGCCCCCGACGACGCGGAGGCGCTGGCCACGTTCTTGGAGGTTCTCGCGCCAGGGAAGGGGTCCTCGCCCGCGGGAGTCGCAGACGCCGCGTGGCGGCCGCCGAGCGAGTACGCGGCGAACAACCCCCTCACCTTCGCCGACGCGCAAACCATTCTCAAGCTCGCCAAGCCCGCGCAGGCAGGCGGCGAGGCAGCGACGAGCGCTGGGAAGAGCAGAGGCAAGGAGAAGAAGAAGAAGGCTGAGGCCGCCGATGCCGTTGCTGATGGTACTCCGCCAACGATGTGGCCACGCACGTCCTCCAGCCTCGCTTCCATCCGTCTCCTGTCCTCCTTGCTGCGGGCCGCCCCGGCCGTGCAGTACGACGACGACGAAGAGGAGGAGTCGCTGCTGGCGCTGGTGCATGCTATTCTCACCGAGTGCCCGCTGGACCACATGCTGCCCCTCCTAGCCCATGCCCCGCGCGCCGTCCGCGATGAAAAGGGAGACGCAGCCTCCCTGGCCACGCTGGACGGGGGGAGCAGTCTCTTGGATGTGTACTCCCGCCACGTACTCGGCTTTCTGAAGGAGCTGGCGACCGTGTGTGTGGGGCAGCCACACGCCTTGGCGGAGAAGGACCCACGCGGGCCGTACAAGCTGCGTGGCACCGTGCTTAAGCAGGCTCTCGTGCTCATGGCCTCGCTGCTGCTTCAGTCCTCTGATGAAACACCCTCAAAGGCGACGGAGGACGACGACATGTCCCGCAGTACGGTGGACATCATCGCCGAGCTGCTGCGCACGCTTGCCCCTCTCCTCGGGCCGTTGCAAGACACCCCCACCCCGATCCGAGGTAGCAGCAGCAGCGGCAGCAGTGGCAATCGCAAGACGCTGGAAGCCCCCTCTTCCTTCCTCTTGCACATCCCCATCGCTGCCCTGCTTGTGCGGCTCAGTTCCGTGGAGTTCTCCGAGTCCCTCCGCTACAAGAGTGCGGCGGATACCTGCCGCGAGATCATCACCAGCTTCGACGTGCACACCCAGATCAGCACCATCACGCAACTCATGCGACTCGTTGTGGATCCCCACACACAGCTCACCGCAGACGAGTGCGCGGAAGCCGCAAACGCGAATGAAGAGGAAGACGCTAACACACGCGAGGTGCTGCACCTCTTTCGCAAGATGGTGAAGCCGAATCAGATCATCAACCGCCAAGAGCAGCTGCTCGATGTCCTCACGACCACAGTGAAGTCGGACGCTTTCTTGACCCCGTTCATCCAGCTGCAGCACCAGAGCGGCAGGAAATCGCTGAGCTCCGGCGGCAAACACAAGGACGAGGAGGACGGCGGCGACGACGACGATAATGACAACGACCCCGCCGCTACGGCTGCACAGAAGGCGACGGAGGGCACCAGCGCCAGTGACGCGTGCATGCGCCTTCTCCTTGCTGCGCTCGAGATGTTTTCCCACTACAGTGATCTGAACGCGTCCACGGCCAACGACGCCGCCGCCGCCGCCTCCGACAGCGCAGAGATGCCCTTTGGCGAGGGGAAGAGCTACGCGATGCTGCTGGAGCTGCTGGCAGGGAATGCGCTTGCCTGCGTCCTTGCCGGCATCAACGAACCCACCTTTGTGGAGTGCCAGCTGCGTCTGCTCGGGGACAGCCGCTCCTCCCTGCAGGTCAAGGGGCTCGAGGTGCTGCTGGACCGCCTGCACCACTCCCTCCCGACTGTGGAGAACACTCTCAGCGACGAGGAGCTCGAGCAGCACCGCAGAGACCTGCGCGACCCCAAGAAGAAGCTCACGCTCGCCGACCTCGTGCGCGTGAAGGCCCGGCCGCTGACAACGAAGCGCTCCTTCCAATTGATGCCGCACTTGACAACGCTCCTGGAGGCAGCGCAGCAGGGTGCGCTCGCGACAACGCGCAAGGCCGCGCAGAGCTACTCCACCCCTGACATGCCGCTCGCCGCACTCACCCAGCTCTTCCGCATCATGCAGCTGAGCATCGCGAGCGCCGAGGAGCTCGTCCGCATTGTCGCCAGTGGCGGCAGCACACAGGCGGAGAAGACACTGCTGAACATCAACCGCGGCAAGCGCGTGACCGAGGCGCAGCTGTCCAAGCTCTTTGGCAACAAGGCACGGGTGCAGATGGTGCACGGCTTTGTCAGGACGGCGTGCGAGTCCGGCATTCCGAGCCTGAGTCAGTGCTTGCAGGCCCTCCTCCGCAGTGCGCGGCGATCCACCTTTGACGCGACGGGCAGTACCACCGCCTCGGATCAGAGCATGCACGCCTTTAAAGCCGTCACCGAGGAGGGCATCATCGCAGCCATGTGCAGCCTGCTCATAACCCTTGGCACCATCTCGCAGGTGATGGGGGCCGCCTTCACCTCCACGCACTGCATCCCGCTGCTGAACACGGTGGTGTCGGCGGTGATGTTCCAGGTGACCGATCTGCCCGTGATTGTGTCCCGCGGCGAGGCCGGCTCGCTGCTGCGCCACACCACCCTTTCTAGTCTCGTGCGCATCTTCCCGTCGTGCTGGCAGCTCAGCCAGCCCTACCTACCACGCATCCTCTTTGCCGCCACGCACGTCACCAACGTCAACGACCCGGAGACGAACTACCTGTGCTCCGAGGTCCTCGCGGTGCTGGAGGCCCTCATGGAGCCACAGCTTTTCCTCGAGGCGGCGACGGAGTGCCTGCGCGGCATGAGGCACGTGAATACCGCCGTCCTCCCCGGCGGCGCGGTGGTGGAGGAGAGGAAGAGGGAGAGCACCACGACGCCGTCATCGCGCACCGTGCGCATCCAGGCGAGCACGCACTCCTTCGTGCTGCTCTTCGGCTGTGTTGCGCGCCGCGTGCAGAACCTGAAGAGGGAGGAGCTGCTGATGATGGGCGTCATGTCGGAGGGCAACACCGCACAGGACAACTTCTGGCTCGCCGCCTTGCAGTCCCTCGCTGGCACGGCCAACGCCGCCCCCACCGCGGAGGTGGTGCAGCCCGTGCTGGACGCCTTCACCATCTTCTTCCTCAAGTTCAAGCCGAAGCACTGCTCAAAGTTCCTTCGCGTCATCGCGGAGTGGGCCTTTGGCGGCGACGCCAGCCGCTTCAGCAAGTCGCTCAAGAATGCAGCCCCCTCCTTGGCCCACGGCCACGGCGGCAACAGCAGCAGCGACGACGACGACGGTGACGACGGTGAGGCAGGGAGGCGGAACGAGGACAGTGTCCCCCGCACCGTCATGCACGGCTGGCTGCTCTTCTACGCCCTCTACAACCACCTGCTCGAGAAGCTCGGCTCCATCCTGGACTTTACCTTTCCCACTGCTCTGCCCTACATGGTGAGCACGCTCAACGGGTACTGCTCCTCCAGCAAGCACGGTGGCAAACAGATGACGGCACTGGTGGCAATGGTGCTGGAGGGGGCACTGGACAGTGTGCGCCGCATGTCGCTGGCGCAGACCCCGGGCCCCGACTACGACTACAGCATCCCTCTCGACGTCTACTTCGCCACCGACGAGGTCTTCACCGCCCTCATGCCCGCCCTGGTCCACCAGCTCACGAACCTGGCCTTCCTGAGCGACGAGCTGCACGACTACACGTACCGCGCCGAGCACGCTGTCATACCCGCCGTTCGCGCCTTCTTCGCGTGCCTTAACGCAAACAAGCTGCAGAGCAAGACGCAGGCGGAGCTGGTGCGCGCGCTGCGGCACCCGAGCAGGCATGTCCGGCGCATGGCGCTCGTCTGTCTCGATGGTGTGTACGCCGACGGCGGCGAGGAGCTGGCGTCCCGTCTCATGGCGGAGATGCTGCCGTCCGTGGTGGAGCTCACCGAGGACCGCGACGATGGCGTCGTGGAGGAAGCTCGCAAGCTGTGCACCAACCTGTCTCACATCACCGGCCAGGATGTCTTGCACGCTATGAGCTAGTTGGCCACCCCACAGCGATGGGCTGATGCCCTCCCCCTCATCTCCCCTTCATCTCCCCTTCCCGCCTTCCTTCTCTCTCTCCGCCTGTCCATTGCCTTTCTCACCATGGGGCGATGCACCACATGTCGAGTCTAACACCACTAACACACACACGAATAAATCACTCACCGCAAGTCCTACGACAAGAAGAAGAAGACGAGCAAGTGCACCAGCGGCGACGTGGCCAGGGTGGAGGCGATTGGCACCGCCCCCCCCTCCTCTCCTTTTCCCTCTGGGCTATCCCCACACCGATGCCTACTACAAGGGATGGACCGATGGGAAGCTGCAACGCCAGCAACAACGACCGCGATGGTTCCTCGACCTCCCCACAAACCAACTTTACTTTCCATCTCCCTCGCTCAGCTTCTGCAGCAAACACAGAACATAGTCAAACTCGTCACACACACACACACACACATACACGAAGCAACTCGCTCTCCTTTGACAAACATGGTGAAAGCCAAGAAAGCCTCCATGTCCGCGACGGCCGCCAAGAAGCTGGGGACGAAAGTGACCAGCAGGAGGCTGGTGGCCACCAAGGCCGCCGCTGCGGTGCGGCGAAAGGTGGTGTTGCCATCGGTCCTCAGCCTGCGCCGCTCCCTCGTGCAGACCGCCTTCGGCCCCTTCTCCCTCCTCACGGATACCGACGGCGCGGTCCGGTGGTGTGACTGGAGCGTTGACGAAGACGTCAAGCTGCGCCGTGTGCAGGAGCGCTGGTACAAGGGCACAACCTTCCGCATCGTGCAGGCGGCAGATGACAAGGAAGGCGAGGGGGAGGTGGTGGCCGCGGCCGTGCACTTGGACAAGTTCTTCAACCCGCCAACCGCCGCCGCCGCCGCCCCTGCCGCCTTGCAGCGTGAGCTCGACGCGGTGAGGGTGGCTCTGCCCCCCACCGCTGCCCCGTACACGGCCAAGGTATGGCAAACCCTGCGGGACTGCGTGCCGGCTGGGGAGTACGTGTCCTACAAGCAGCTGGGGGAGCTCGTGCTGGCGAAGGAAGCGAAGCCAAAGGGATCTGTCAGCGGCACACCGAGCACGTCCATCCCATCGAGGGCGGTGGGGCAGGCCATGGCGCGCAACCCGATCCCCATCATTGTGCCCTGCCATCGTGTCCTGGGATCCAGCAATGGTCTGCACGGGTACGGCTGCGGCCTGGAGAAGAAGGTGTGGCTGCTGAAGCACGAACAGGCCACCGTGCCACAGCAGAAGCTCGCCGCTGTGGAGCACGAGAAAAGGGTTTGCACGAAGCTGTCCTGCCGTTAGGTAGTAGCAGCACCCTCCCTATCTCTCTCCCACCCCATAGACACCACACACCTCTGTGTGCGAAGAAGAATCTGTCAAGTAGCCCCTGCCCTCCTCAAGAGAAGACGAAGCGGTAGTTCACGTGTTTTTCATCTTTGCTTCACTCCCCTCCCCCCACCCCCTCCTTCAACACGATGACACTCTATCCATCTTTCTTTTGGAGAAAGGCTAGAGGGAGCTACTTGACACCGCACAACCCCTTTGCTGTTTCGTGTCCCCTTCCCCTCTCACTACTATTCCTTCCCTCCCTCCACTCCCTTTTCCACTCTGGTGAGTGCGGCAGCCACGAGTGCGAGCGAGAGAGAGACGGCAGTTGGGGGAGAGGGAGGGGCTCCAGAGGAGGCACGTCTCCTCCTTCAGCGTGCAGCTTCATCGACTGCCGCCTTGTTTCTCAGCACGCTTCTTTCTTCTCCCTTTCAGTGGCCGATGGCGGTCCTCCTCTCCCGCCTCGAGCTTTGGCTTCGGAAGTGGCGGTGGCAATGCCACGTGTCCGCTCTCCCCCCCCCCTCCATCCTCCTTCTTCGCTTCTGTGAATGCTCTGCTTGTGGGCAGCGCAGGTGCGGCTGCACAGAGGAATGAGAAGTGGGCTGGGGCAGGTCTCTCCCCCTGTTCCCTTCCTCCCCCCTCCCTCACAGCGGCAACAACAGCAGCAGCAAAGCGCGTGATACCACCGCTGAAAAAAAGAAACCGAGGAAATCACCAGCCAGAGAGAGAGAGGCCTCCATCTTTGCCATTATTATTAGTGTTACGTTAGCCATTGTCATGACCATTGTTGTTTCCGCACAGGAGATGCGTCCAACGCCGCGTAGCGGAGAGTTGGATCCCCTTTCCATCCTCTTCCCCTCTCTCTCCTGTCTGCCGACTCTACGCGCGCACACATGGAGAGTGTCTTGTCTTGTGGAACCCTCCCTCTTCCCACCTCCTCCTACCTCCTCGTAAAAGGGGAAGAAACAGAGCGCGCGTGTACGACAATAAGAGTAGTTAAAAGGAAAGGTGGAAACCCATCACTGCAACCCAGAGAACGACAGAGAGAGACTCACCTCCCACGGTGGGGACGCAATATGAGATCACAGCACACTTTGTGACACAGTGAGCGAGAGAACGAGACAGAGAAAGCGAGCAGGGATTACAGCCACCCAAGAAAGAAGTGAGAGGCAGAACGGAGAACACACTTTCTGCGACCTTCCCTCACTTTCTTCTTCTTGGCTTACCCTCCCCGTAAACACAGCCGTATCGACAGGAGGGAGGAGGAAGATAGCTCCTCGGTGGATGAGCGGTAGAAAGCGCGCGACAGCTGAGGCGCGGCTGTTGCACACGGAGCACGGCGGTGGAGCGACACCACCACAACCCGCTCCGCAACAAGAACAGCAGCCGGAACAGCAGCCAGAGCAGCAGCTGGAGCAGACACCATCTCCTCCTCCTCCTCCAAGAAACCGTGGCGGACGCCCTCGCAGGCTGTCCGTCATTGCCACGCTGACGTGCCCGGAATGTGGCAAGGTTTTCTCGGGCAACCGGAGCAACAGCGGGGTGCACAGCAACTTCAAGCGCCACCTCGCCACCCACGCACAACGAAAGCCGTTCCCGTGCCCCTACTGTCGCTCCGGATTCACGACAAAACAGAACATGCAGAGACACGTCGCAGCGCTGCATGCCAATCTCGCCACCCCGCAGCAGAGGCCGCAGGCGCCGCGTCAACGCGAGCGACGGCCCCGTGGAGATGGAGGGCAAGCTGCCGAGGAAGCGGTGGTGGTGGATGTCAACGGTGGAGAGGCACCAGCGGAGACGGGCGAAGTAGTAGTGGGCGGCAGGAGGGAGGAGGATCAGCAGAGGGGATCGGCACCAGCCACGTCTCCTCTCGCAGTGGTCAGTGGTGCTGTCCCTGCGGACGAGGGGGGTCGCAGGGACGGGGCTCTTGACACGCCAGCAGGACACGGAGCGGAAGGGGAAGAGGAGGAGGGCCCCCAACCCAACTCGCCCCAGGCCGCCCGCCCGCTTCCACCGTTCGCTCTGCCGACCTCCACGGCGAAAGGTGCCGCCCCTAGGCCCGCCTCGTCGCCCCTGTGCTGTCATTTCTGTGGCAAGTACTTTGCCTGGCGCTCCACCCACGCCTTCCACGAGCGGAGCTGCCCCAAGCGCGTCCCAGACCCTGCGGTCCGCGCGGCGGACAGCCAGCAGCCAACGCCCCCGCACGGGGCAGACGCCCGTGCTGGCAAGCGGAGTCGTTCCTCGTCGGACTCTCCCGCCCCTTCTCGTTCGTCGTCGTCGCTCCCCTCGAGCCCTTCGACACCGCAGGTGAGCCCACCCAGGGGAAAGAGGAGGAGAAAGAAGAGGAAGAAAAGGGAAAGGCAACACGCGACGAACCTCCTTGCCACCGTCCCGGTGCTCGTCTTACCCAAGAAGACCTTCCTGTGCCCTGACTGCGAGCTGGAGGTGGGCACGAGACAGCACCTGCTCCGGCACCAGCGATACTACTGCCCCTTCCGCGAGGACGCGTTCGCTGACCCGTTCGCCGATGCGGTGGAGGGGAAGAGGCTCGGCATGCAGGAGGTGGCCGCGCACGGAAAGGGAGGACGCGCCTGGCAGCGGGGCGAGGTTGCTATTCTCGTTACCAGCGGCAGCGACGACGTCAACGACAGCGATGCCGACGACGATGATGCACGGGAGGCGGAGCGACTCAGGCAGCGGGCGGCGCAGCTGACCGCCGAGACGGGCCTCAAGTACTACGAGAATGCCAACGAGTCCGACGCCAACGAGTCGGACAGCCGCTCCGCGTCCGAGGAGGATGGGGATGTCGTCATGAGCGTGTCAACCGGAAGCAGCGGCGACAGCGACAGCCTCGTCTATATCCCGACAGAAGATGACGAAGGAGGTGACGGAACATCGGAAGAGGGCTTGCTGGCAACCAGCACGAACGACGACGAGTACGGCGACGACGAGGAGGAACGGGCGGCGTGGCTGGAGCAGCGTATCTCGTTGGACTACAAGAGGCGCCACGGCAACCGCCGCCGGCAGCGCCGTATCCTCCTTCGCCGCCTGCGCGCGCGTGAGGGTGGTGGGCGAGCGGGGGCAGTGAAAGGGACACGGCGGGGAAGGCCCGAGGGCCAATCAGAGCCAGGAAGCCACCCATCGCATCCCACACCCCCAGCGGCCGCCCCTGCCCCAGCTGCCCCAGCTGCCCCAACGGCATCCGTCCCTGCTTCAATGGTGGCAACTACCAGCGACAAGCCCCTCGGTGGAGACGGATCAGGGAAGGTGACGCCGAGCACCACCACCACCACCGCGGCCTCTCTGCTTCACTCCCCTGTCCCTCCTCCTGCGCTAGCGACACCACCCACGCCCCCCAGTGCGGTCAGGCGGGAGGCGGAAAGACAGCAGCTGCAGGCCGCCGTCGCTGCGGCTGCTGTGGCACCATCTGCAGCTTCATCGCCGCCCCCGCCCCCGCAGCTAGGCGAGAACCCCCCGCTCGCAGGGTCGGGCCCTGTCGTACCCATCCTGACTGGCTCGCTGCAGCAGCGGGCACAGGCGCTGCTGGAGGCGCGGTGGTCGCGTCGCGCCGCCTCTCGCCACACCTGCCCTTTTGGGAACTGCATGGCCACCTTTGCCAGCCGAGGACAGTGGCTGCAGCACGTCAAGCGCGTGCACCCGGCCGAGTACACCGCGAGTGGAAGAGAGGAGCGGCGCGGCAACGTGGAGTTCCAGTAGCGCGTACCCGCTGCACTCCATCGAGACAGCAGAAGAAGTCATGCATACGGATAAAGCATTTCCGTGTTGTCCTGCATCCATATGGGGAACCCCTGATCACAAGCCAAGCCAAAGCGTCACGAGCCTCTCCAAAGTGGGGCAACAAGGTGCGATGCCCTTTGGGAGGGAATGCGGCAGCAACAGCATATCTGATGTTGGTCAGTCCTCTGAAGCAACTCTCCTTTCTCTATCCCTTCTTCCACCCTCACCATTGGCACGCCTTTCTGCCCTGTTCGTGTTGTAAGGAACCATTCTTGACAACATCGCACTTGCCTGTCCGCCAACCACACACACACACATAGTCAAAAGAAAACACACACCTCACATACACTTGGGCGTGCTCCTTATCGTACACCACACCACACGCATCACTCCCTTTCCTTGCTCCTTTCGTTTCACTCGCCCATTCATTCACTCTGGCTGGAGGAGCAAGCGAGGACGCTCAGTTTGGCCGGTCCCAGATCACGGGACTCACTTGAAAGGGAGCGAAAAGAAGAAGGAGAGAGAGGGAGAAGTAGGGGATGCTGCAAAACTTGGAGATCGTGCCTAGCGCAGAGCCGCGGGCGGACCTGCTCAACTGGCTCAACTCCCTCCTCCCCGAGGTGGCGCCGAACGGCACTACGGTGCCCCACGTGCGCAAGGTGGAGCAATGTGGCAACTGCGCCGCTTACTGCCTGATCTTGCCCGACATGCTGCCCATCCGCTGCCCGTCACTGCTCACCCGCGTGAAGGTGCCTGCGCACCACGACTTTGAGGCGGCAACAAATCTCAAGATCATGTCCGACGCACTGCAGCGCAACGGTATCCTGAAGCCTACCGTGCTGCTGGACCACTCGGACAAGATGATTAGGGGCAACTTCCAGGCGAACCTGCAAATGCTGCAGTGGTTTCGCGGTCTGCACACGGCGCTGCAGGAGGCCGACATTGAGCCTGGCCAGGGCCGCGTTACCCTCGACCCGGGCCTCAACAGCCTCAGCCACAGCCACTTGTCAGGCCCCATCCCGGAGGACACAGTGCTGCTGCGCCGCCTGAACCAGCATCCCCCTTTGCATGACCGAGTGGCGGCCATCAATGACCATGGCGATGCCACCGCCGCCGCCGCCGCCGCCGTTTTGCGTGAGGCGCGCAGCCGCTCCATGAGCCTGGACGTGTCGGAGCACCGGCGTGATTCGTTCGACCGCCTCGGCGAGTCCTACAGCCACGAGCTCAGCGCCAGTCGCAACGGTGTCCCTCCCCACGTGCCCATCCACTCTGGCTCGCGTGCCCCGCCGGTGTCCGCTGCGGCCGCCTCACGGGTGTCGCGCGCCGCTCCGACGCCAGCAGCGAAGCGAGGCGCCTCGGTGGGGGCGGGGACGCCCTACGCCGCCAGAAGCACGGCGGCGGCTGCGGGAGGGAGAAATACGACGCCCGCCAGCGCGTCGCTCCGAGTTGGCACGCGGGGCGGCGGTAGTGGCGCTGTCACACCGTTGCGGCGAGGAACCCCAAACCGCACGACGCCGAGGGCGGGGAAGGGGAACAGGACTCCCAAGTCTCCGGCCCTGGGCACAGCGTGGGCCAGCGTCGGGGGCGGGGGCCGCGCTCCGCCCGCTGGCAACGGCGTGCAGCGTCCCGTCTCGCCGCCGCCACGCGCGCCACAGCCTGCTGTGAAGCCGGCGGCAGCGCCAACGGCGGACAACACAGGCACCCGCTCCTCAGCCACCACCACACCACCAGCGTCATCAGCCGGGCGCCGCGCTCCCTCCACCATCAGTTACCACCAGCCACCTGCCAGCCTCAGCAGCAGTCTCAACAACGGGCTTGCCGCCGGGCCCTCCCCTGCGGCCTACCAGCAGCAGCTGCGCCGCCTCGAGGACGCGGAGGAGCAACTGCGGCAGGCGCAGGCGGAGCGGCAGTTCTACTACGATAAGCTGCGCATGATTGAGACGCTGGTGCGCAGCAGCGCGACGTGGGGCGGCGAGCAGCAGGCCCAGCAGTCGCCACAGAGCGCCGGTGACGTGTCGATTGTTCGCCTGACGCGCTCCATCCGCGACATCCTCTATGCCACCAACTAAGGTCTGGGAAAGGAGCAAGGGAGAGACATCATTCGCAAAGGCTGACATACTGTCCCGGTAGTTCCTTTGTGCTCTTTGCGATTCCTTCTCTCTTCTCCCTCCTGCCATTGATCATTTAGCGATTCACTTGATCTCTTTTATGTTTCGGTTCCTCACTCGTCTCTCTCCCCTCCTCTCTCGCTCTGACTGTCGTGCACTCGGGCCTCTGCACATCCTCTCCTCTCCCCTCCCCTATGTGCCATCTGTAGACCAATGTCTGTATGACGAACAAAACCCACACAGAGACAGAGAGAGAGGAAGGAGATCTCAGTAGACGGCGATGTCGACAGCTGCCACATTCCCCTTTGAGAGATGATCTCCCGGGGAAAGCACAGTAAACCGAGTGGTATGTGCCCCCCCCCCCCCCTTCATTCCTCCCCTCCCTCCTCCTACTGCCTGTGCCACTCGCTCCACACCTCTCCAAAGGAACAGTGTCAGGTGAGCGCCTCTAGCCCTCCCCCCCTCTCCCCTTTCTTCTCTCTCTCTCTCTGTCTGTCTCTGCGTTACTTGCTATTGTGTTGCTCTCTCAACCTCTTGCCTTTACTCTCTCCCTTCCCCTCAGTCTTCTCTCTTTTCCCCCTTTGTCAAAGTCAACGCACAAACACGACGTCTTTGTCAACAGTTTGACCCCCCTCACCCCCCCCCTCTCTCTCTCTGTCCGTCCTCTCTTTTCTCCTTCACGTCTTGATTTTCGTGTTGCTCTCTTAGTAGTATCCACAAGCAGCGGCGCGGTGAGGCAAGAGAAGCGAGTCAAGCACACACACACACACACAACCGTCGCTGACGGCGCACGCAGTCTGTGCCTTGCGGGACCACCTTCTCCCCCCCCCTCCCCCAAAGATCAGAGGTAAGAAGCCGTTCTCTGCCTCTCGTCTTCCCCCCCCCTTCCTCCGTTCTCCCTCAAAGCCCTTTAATCGCTTCCCCAGGAGAGGAGTAGGGCCCTTATCTTGCTTGGCTTTCCCTCCCTTCGTCCCTCCTGCTTCCTCCATATCGCTGTCATCCTCACTAGCTCCATCCACATGGACTCCCAGTCGGCCCCAAGCACAAAACGGCTGACATCTTCCACCGAGAATGCGGGCACGGAGTTGGTGAACAAGACGAAGCCCTCTTGTAGCAGGGACGGTAGCAGCAGCGAGCTTGAGCGCGGCGAGGATGCCGGCGGCCGTGGGAGCTCCGGCGCGATGACGGCTGCTACGGCAGCGGCCCCGCAGCCCGCACCATCAAAAGGCATGTACCCCATGAACCGAGTGAGGCACGCCAGCCAGCAGCAGCAGCAGCAGCAGACACAGAGAGGGACTGCGAATGCTGGCAGCAGCGGCGCTGACAATGGAGGAGGAGGAGGCAGAACCGCAGCCAACCCCCCCGAGATCCCGCCATCAGCGCCCACCACAGCGACAAAGACCAAACTCGGGCCCGGCTCCCCAACAGGCGGCCTACCCCACCACCATCACTACCACCAGCAGCACCAGCCCTTCCCTACTGGATCAATGGGGTACCATCCGCAGGTACCGCACCACCAGCACCAGCAGCAGCGTCATGGCGCGTACCAAAACTACCCGTCCTCCGCCTCATACAACCAGCAGCGTCAGCAACACCACCAGCAACAAGGTTACGCAGACCCGCAGGCGCAGGCGCAGGCGGCCGCGTCGTACTACCACCAATATTACTACGCTCAGCAACAGTATCAAATGTATTATGCCCAGCAAGCAGCAGCAGCGGCGGCGGCGGCCGCCACCACAGCCCCCAGCGCGTCCGGCGCAGAGGACTCAACCTCCCCTCCCGGCAGCGCGTATGCGGGCAACACCGGCGCGGGGCCGTCTCCTACAGGCACGCCGGATGCCAGCACGCATCGCCGACAGGCTAGCACCACGAGTAGCGCCGGCAACGGCAAGCCGCCGCAGCAATGGAGCGGTGGTGGCGGTGCTCATGGCGCCCCTCCGCCCCCGCAAGGCTTCGGCTTCTACCCGCCTTCGGCACCGTACCACCACCCCGCGTACAACACCCTCCCCACCGGCAACAGCGACGGGCCAGGACAATCACAGCAGCAACCGGGATCGGCACCGTCTCCCCATCAGCAGCGGCACCAGCAGCAGCAGCAGGAAGGGTTCCACTCCGGGGCCTACGACACTTCCACCAGGCAGCAGCATCAGCAAGGAGATTTGCCTAGGCCAGCCCATCAGCGACAGGAGAGCAGCAGCGATCGGCGGAACAGTGGGGATTGGGGGGACGGGGACGGGCGACTGCTGTACGAGGAGGATAGGTACTACAACTACTACGACGCTACTGCGGACCCAAACGGCAACTGGGCAGAACACGTCGTCGCGGACGACGGCTCTGGGTACCCACGAGACCAGCAGCAGCAGCAACAACCGTACTCCTCCAACCACCGTTACGCCCATCATCAACAGCAGCAGCAGCAGCCCTTCCGCTACTCGCCATCCCTCCCGCAGGGGCATGACGGGCACAACGGGGATGTCGCGACCTACTATGACCCACAGGGATACCAGTACCGCAGCAGCTACGCGGACACGGAGCAGTATGTGAACAGCCAGTGCGAGAACGTGACGGCAGAGGGCGGCGGCGGCGGCTGCTACGAGGTTGGCGTTGACTACGGTGCCAAAGGCGAAGACGTCGCGGACGGCAGGTTGACAGCAGCGGCGGGCGGCGGCTCCTCCTCCCCCGCTAATGAGGGGGTTGGCGCTGCGGTAGAGAAGGCACATCGTGCCGCAGCCCCGTCGAATCGTCAGCAGCGGCATCAGCGTCAGCAGCAGAAGCAGTCCAAGAGTAGCAAGCAAGGGAAGGCGACAGCCTCGCCGACGCGCGGCGACGCAGATGGGCTGGGCAGGTTAACCGAGCGTGAGGACGAGGGAAGCGGATCGAGCCGTGAGCCAGGGGATGCTTCTGAGCATCCCGACCTCTCCAGTGGGGAGTTCCACTCGGCGGTGGAGGCTGAGGCCTCGTCGTCACTCGAGTATACGCAGAACCTCGTTGAGAGCAGTGGCGGCGGCGGCGAGAGCAACGCCCCACACTTTCCCGCGTCCCGCCACGCTCGTCGCGGCTCCTCCGGGCTCCTGCGTCCAGTCGGTCCCGTGAAGGACGTCCCCACTGGCGGCTTCAACAGCCTCCTAAACGGTGCTATGGTGGGCAAGGCGGTGCAAGCGTTGGACAGCCCGCCGCTGTCGACTTCAGCATCGGGGATGGGGGAGAGAGGCCAGTCGACTTTTCCAAAGCTGAGCGCTCACGGCAGACGCGAGGACGAGGAGGAGAGGGGAGGACGCGATACGACTGAGTGCACCACTCCCGGCAGGGACTCCGCTCTGCGCGAGGAGAGGAGAGGTCCAGGTAGTGGTCGCACCGCCCGCCGGTCCACCACCACCACAGCGCTTCCCATAGACGCGAGCCTCAACGAGGACGAAGAGGAGCAGGAGGAGGCCGAGGGCGTAGCGGAGACAGACGTCACCGTTCACAGCGGCACTTCTGGCGAGATGCCCGGCGTGCCTGGCACCGATGCCCGACACGGTCTCTCCTCCACTGAAATCGCCACGACTGCACCGGCACCGTCACCGCGCAGCACCACGACCCCTCAGCCTAGCTCGTCGCGGCCGATCTTCCGCCACCACCACCACCATCACCACCAGCTGGCCAACCCCAACCGCGTTGGACCGTACACGAGCCACACCACGCCACCGAGTGAGGCGGCAGCCGCCAGTCCACCCTACCCCGGGCCGTACGGGTCGCTCTCCTCCTCCTTGCCGATGGGCAGCCTGCCTCCCCATATGAATCACAGCGCAACGGGTAGCGAAGGGCTCTACGAATCCCCCAGAGACTACCCAAGCCCAGGCTCCACTTCTTCTCTCCGTCAGCTCCGCCAGTCGCAGCAGCTGTATTGCAGCGGGGACTCCCCGTCACTCGCGTTTCAAGGGGTAGGCGCGGCGGCGACGATGGGGAACTCGCCGTCCTCCCTCGCCTCGGGCCAGCAGCGACAGTCTCCACAGCCGCAGGGCTCGTCGCGCGGCGGCGTACACCACGCATCCCAAGCACTCCCCCCAGCCGCAGCTATCGGCGAGGTGGGCAACGTGCAGAGCGATTCACGCGCGGCAGGGACCAGCGGAGCAGGCCAGGAAGGCGGGCGGTCGGGCCTGCGTCGCGGTGTAGGTGCACTGTCGAGACGCAGTGTAGAGGTGCAGCAGCCTGTGATGCGTCGTAGTGAGGACTGCAACAGCAACAGTGTCGGCGGGAGCGACTTTCCTGCAAGTCCGGTGGCAGCGGGCACGGCACCCACGCCGCCAGACAGCCCTGCCTCCTCCCTTCTTGCGCGCGGCGGCAACAATGCTGCCGGCAAAGCCAACGGCACTCCAACCACCACCGCTGTCGGCGTCATGGCGAGTCCACCGCCCAGCACACAGGCACCAGTGTTGCCCCAACACCAACAGCAGCAGCAGCAGCGTCCGCACCATCGCAGCGGGAAGAGCAACAACAACAACAACAACAACAACAACAACGGTGCTGTGAGTAGCCGTGGCGGTGGCGGAGGGGGGTCCGCGCCGTCGCCCTTCCTGTATGAGCACCACACCGGCACCGAGGTGTGGGTCGAGGAGGCAGAGCAGGATTTCCCTTTCGATCCATCAACGTACGGCAACTTCGCCTGTCTGGTCAATGCCGTGTCCCCTGAGGTCCCTGTGGCCTACGAGATGCAGATCCCGTGCGACGAAACCACCTGTGGGCTTGCCCCGCTACCCCCCGCCGAGGAGAAGCCACGCAAGGCCCACACGACGAAGGCGGCGAAGGCTGACAAAGCCGCGGAACAGTGCACCGTGGGGGAGGCGAGTGCCGATGTGGAGAGCGCGGGGAGGGACGAAGCGGTGGTGGGACTGCCGAACGAGGCGACAGAGCCCATCCTCCTCGCCGAAACGCAGCCGGGTCGTGCAAGCCGCGAGGACGACACGTGTCGCAGCTGCAGCAGCAGCAGTGGCTACCACGCTACCACCACCACCGGCGGCAGCAGCAGCAACAGCGAGACCTCGCCCACCTACGCCTCTGTGCGTCCGTACCGCGATTTCAGCGGCCCGTACTTCACGGAGCCCATTATCACACTAGAGTCCGTGTGGCAGAGCTTCGACGTCCCCTTTGGGTGCTCCGTGCCCTTGGCGCACCCAGCTTTCCTGACCAAGGTGCGGGCGGCCGAGGACAGCGTTGTGTACGTACCCATTCTGAGTGGATTCCGTGTGCGCTTCCACGACTGTTCCGCCGCGCAGGGGAAGCTGCGAGCCCTGCACCTCCTGCGCAGCCAGCGCGCCGCCACCGCGACCACCACACCGGGCGAGCAGCCCACGTTTAGCGCGTTTGCGGACGGTCTGCTGACGTGGAGCGCCACGGAGCGACCGGACAATCGCAACGGCGTCGCGGAGCAGATCCGCGAGCTCGCGCAGGCCGACGAGGCCTACACGACATTACTGACGGCAACCACCGCCGACGTGGACCACCAGTCCTGGGTAGCTGTGATGTGGCAGCCCGTCTTCTGCGGCGGTCACTCCGCCAAGCACAGCTGCGGGACCTTCCTGGCCTATTACCTGCTTCGTGCCCCCCACCACCTGTTCCTTCCTTACACAGACAAGAGCCACGGTGCCGCGATGAACAGCTCGTGGAGCAGCCCTGTGTTTCGCGCTGACCGAATGGTCATCGCTTTCGACATTTGGGAGTTCCAGCGACGCTACGAGCTCGGCCGCAGGGTCGAAGGGGCGTGGAAGCAGCAACAGCACCAGCAGCACCACCAGGAGCACCAGCACCAGCAGTCTCATCAGTCAACTGGCGATGACCATGGGAGCTTCGCCGGATGCGTGCCCGCCGTCGTGGGCGATGATGGTGGCTTGGAGGGCAACGAGGACAGCCACCCAGCAAGGCCGTCCTCCCTCCTTGACGCACAGACACAATCCGCTGGCCGCGCGGCGACAGCGTCGCACATTACCGACGGGACAGCGAGGGAAGACCTCCTATCGAACGGCGTCGCCGCGCCGCTGCCGATCCCGCCACCGTACGTGCGGCTGCCCATCGTCGGCTTCGTGCCAAACCGGTGCCGCAGCGATGTCTGGATGCTGCCGTCAAACATCCCGCTCAACGGCAACATCAGTGGCGGCTCAGGCGGCAAGGGCGGGGCGGTGTGGCCCCTGCGCGCGCCGCTCTTCCTCCTTGCCAGTGCGATGCAGCTCATGGTGTGGAACGCCACGGAGGAGGGCAACCGCCTCGAGGCACTCAAGAAGCGAAAGGCGGAGGAGGAGGAGGCCACTGCCGTCGCCGCGGCCGCTGCGGCGGAGGCGGAGGCGGAGCCCGCTGGCTCCCCCCCATCGCCGCCCCAGACGGGGGAGGGGACTGCGCCACGGGTTTGTCTGACCCTCACGGGCATCGACGGCATCGAAGAGGAGAGCGAAAGCGCGATAAGGACGGCAGAGGCAGGAGCAGCGACGGAGCACAAGTCGGAGGCGTCGTCCTCGCAAACAAGCACGCCGTCGATGCTGACCCGCGCCGCCACCCGCGCGCTCGCCACAAATCATCAGGCCTCTGAGCAGACAAAGGAGGCGGGGAAGGCGAGCGCCGCCACCACCGGGGGGGCACCTGCTCTGGAGATGGACGCTCTGAAGGACGCAATGCCCGGCAGCGCTGAGGAGGAGGATAGGCCATCGCACAAGGCAGTGTCACCCTCCTCACTATCCTCCTCTTCCGCCGCCGCCGCCGCACCCGCTCAGAAGGAGGCGGCGGTAGCCACCCATGAGCCGCCATACTTCAAGCGCGGGGTGGAGCTGCTGGCGAGGGCAGCCGAGATGTACCGTGCGCTGCGGGAGTCCGCGATGCTGGACTACGCGGAGGACATTGCCACCACCGCGTCGGCGGCGCGCATCTCCCCGTCGGCGTCCCCGCAAGCGGCCAACGCCGGCCTTGCCTCTGGTGCCGGCGGCGCAGCGCGGAGGGGCAACGGGGCGAAGGAGGAAGCCACCTCACCTTCCTCCCCCAGCGCGCCGCTGCAACCGCAGCAGCAGACGCCATCCCCCGCTCCGGTTCGTCGCCTGATTGTGGGTGGCACCAATCGCGAGCTGTGCGGCGTCGCTGGCGATGTCATTGTTGGCCTCCTGGACTTTTACCAGTGGGCACAGTACGACACCGCCCTCATTGACTTTGCGGAGCGCTACTGCGCCGAGTAGGAAGGAAGGGACAACAGGTGAGGGCTGCTTTTGGGATCTCCCTCTTCCTTTTCTCTCCCCCCGCCTTCTGTTGCTGCCGTGATGGTTGTCGTTGTTGTCGTTGTTGTCTTTGTTGCGGGTGTGTGCATGCGCGAGCGATCTCGCTTTCGTCTATATTGACTACCGTACAGCACACCATCGGATACCCCCCTCCCTTGCTCCTCCCCCTCTTTGCGAATCAACGCACACACCTTTCCTTGTTCTTGCTTCCCTGCTGTCTATAGGGCAACGCCTCCTTTTTCCCCACTCTCACCACCATCCCTCTCTCCTCATCCCTCGCCTCGCTCCCCCCCTCCCCTATGCTCTGCCAACATATTACACATTATTACACATGTCCCAAAACCGACAGCAGCAGCGACACAAAGGCTCACGAGAGGAGGAACTTAACTCTCCTAATCGAACCGAAACATTCAGGTTTCCCCCTCCCCCTTCCTCCTTCAATGACTGTGGTGGCTATTCTTCTGCTTGTTATCTCTCTCTGTGTGCCACGGCTGTGCTTTCCTTATTCCATTTCCACCACTACCACTATCACTATCGCCACCAACAACAACAACCATCCCATTCCCACTACCCCCATAAAAGGCAATGGAAGGTGCAATACCAAACCCTGCGCGTGTGTCTGATGGACAGAGAGGGAGTGTGTGTGTGTGGAGCGATGAGAAACAAAACGGGCCGGCGAGGCAGGGATTTCCTGCGCCGTTGGCGTGTGACACGGCATGGGGGAAGCGTGCTCTTCTGCGTTGCGGGCATGTCTCTCTTTCGCCTCACCCAACTCCTGTGGGGCACTTTGGGACACTGTTGTTGGCTTTCACCCCCCTCCCCCCCTCTCTCCTCATTTTCTTTACTCTTGCTATGCTTACTGCAACGATTCCTACTTGTCCACACGCGGAGAGGAGAAGGCACCTCGTGGATGAAGCGAACAAAAAAAAAAGGAGAAGTGAATCCGCAACATAAGTCCCATTCCTTCTCTTTCCGCCACCCGCTCCTTTCTCTCTTCTCTCACTGAATGTTCCGATGGACTGGCGGCACGCGAGCCCGCGCCTACCAACGCACCCGTGACGGCGAGGACTACTGCCCGCTTGCCCCGATCCTCCCTCCCGACAGGAGGGGCGAGGAGCGCTCTGCCGCCTCTGCTGGCCCCCCCACAGCGAGCAAAGAGGGTAAAGAAGGAGAGATGAAGGACCAAGTTCGTCACGAAGAATCGTCACCACCACCACAACACACAAGCCCATCGGCGGCTGTGACGCCGTCGTGCTCCTCGTCGGGGACGGGTGCGGCCTCAACAACAACGGCGGCGCAGGCCTCACGAGTGCTGCTGCGGGCTATGGTCGCCGCCCGAGAAGCGGCTGCGGAGGAGGAACGTGTGGGCACTTACGCCAGCCACAAGCGGGCCCGCACACGCGAACGCGAGGAGCGAGCGCGACAAGAACCACACCCCCGCGATCGCCACCAACATGGACGACGACGACGCAGGCGACACCTCTCGGCAGACCGCGCGACCCGTTCGCTCTCCTGGTCCTCTTCACTGTCCTCGCGCTCCACGGGTGAGCGACCGGGGGTGCCGCTTCCACCCCAGCACCGGTCGTCCTTGCCCGTCCCAGCTCAGTCGCAGCAGCGCAGCGCCACCACCACCAGCACTTGCCACGGTGGTGGTGGTGGTGGTGTACGCGAGGCCTTTGCGCAGCAGCTGCGGCGACAGCAGCGGGTGCGCCACGCGACCGGCGCTGGGTCGCTGGACTGCCTTGCCTTGCGCTGGCCGCGACCACCTCCGTCGCACGGGGAGAGGGATCGCCAGCGAAGCAGCAGCAGCAATGCACCAGCGCCGGAGCCACCGCCGCACGAGGACGGCGAGGCGACGCGCGAAGCAGACACCGGCGCTGCACGGCCCTCATTCTTTGAAGATCACCCGCTTCTCCTGCCGTTGCCCGAGACGCGGAGAGAGCCCTCGCCATCCGCGTTACTTCTCGTCGACGAGTTAGGCGCCGTCCACCCCGAGGATGCGTTCGCTCCCCCTCTGCCCCGTGACAGTGACCAAGACGACGCGTTGTCGATGCTGCTCCTGCGGCGCGACGCACTGCTGCGGAGTGGAGAGGGCGATGCAGACAGTCAATCCAGCGCCTTTGCGGCCTATGCGGACCGCCATTTCTCCCTGCGCACAGCTGAGGGAGGGGAGCCGCCGTGGCCGCACCAACCTCAAGTACCGCCACCGCTGGGGTGTGTGTCTGGCCACCACGCGCCGCAACAAGTCAGCGCGGACATCGCGAGAGAGCTGCTTCTGCAAGACGAGGATGGCGATCGCCGCGGCTATGTCGGCGGCGACTGGGGTGGCACGGGCTCCATCTCGGACGACGGCTATCCAACGGATGGGGACACGCTAGGCATGTGGGGGAACTATGGTCCCTTCCCCTTTGGGAGTGCCAATGGGGGATGGGGGTGCGGAGAGGAGGGCCCTGGCGATGCGCTGATGGAGCGTGGAGCGTGGGAGGGCAGAGCAAGGGGGTTTGCGGGTGGCTACCACAGTTGGTATCGTGGCGACACCCTCTGCGCTGACCCTTTGCCGCCTGCTGTCTGCCAGGACCAAGACGCAGGCGGCGGTGCCCTGTTCCCACAGCCACATCAGCAACAGCACCTCGTCACTCCCCTCCCGCAGCGGCCGAGCAGCGGTTCCCACGCCCTTCCCTGGTCCTCTGCACCACCACCACCACTGCTGCCGCAGCCGCCGCAGCCCCAGTATCGACCGATGCCTGTGTACGCGCAGCCGCAGCCGTGGCAGCGGCCGTGTGACGAGCAGCAGCGGCAATGCGTCCAGATACAACGAACGCAACAGACCCACGCGCTCGCGTCAGCCGCCCTGGCGGCGTGTGGTGGCTTCGCAGGGCAAGAGGTGGGGCCCGTCACCGCCGCCGCTGTTGCTGCGATGGCGCCGAGCGCGCGGCACGAGGGGCACCGGGGTGGCTTCCAAGGGAGCCGGAGTGTCTTTGCCTCTCTCCAACCGAATAGCTACCACAGAGGGAGGAGCAGGGCCAGGAAGGGCAACGGCGGGGGTGGCACCGAGCGGTATCAGAACTTTCTTGACCGCTGCAGGCGGCTCGGCCAGCAATGAGGACGAGGCACTCCCCTCCCCCCCTTCCCCTTCCCCTCTCTCTTTCACTTGTGAACCATCTTGTAACACTACAGCGGCATTCTGTGCCTCCTCTCCTCTTCTTGCTTCCTCTGCTTCCTCTGCTACACCCTCCTTACTTCTCCCTCCCGCTACGCACAAAACAGAAACGCTGAGGGAAACACTACGACCGATGCCCCTCCCCCCCCCCTTCCTCCTGTGCATCGGCTTCATCTCAGTGGTCTGCTGTACTCCCCTCCGCCTCCCCCACCCTCCTCCCCCTACACAGACACACAGACGCACAGACACACTCTGCGAAGGAAGCTCTCCTCCTCTTCTTTTCCCCCACCTGCTTCTCCATGAGCGACGGCGGCCCGCTGGATGCGTGGTTCCTGTACGCCATCAAGGTGGCGGAGATGGTGTATAGTATGAAGCTCGAGGTGTACGAAGAGCATTGCAGTGCACTAGGACGCGAGGCAGTTGCCAAGGCGGTGGCGGCGGCGGCCGTGCCCGCCACGTCCTCTGTGAGCGCCACAGCAACGACGACCGGGGCCAACGCGCTCAGTGAGGATGGCCACAACAGCGACTGCGCCAGCCCCATCACCCCCGTTTCCGCTGAGAAACGCGATCCCTCGCCGTCGCAGGTGGTGGCTGCCATGAAAGCACACGAGGAGCTGTTCGCGCTGAGCTACCTCAGGCGCCCGCCCACGGTGATGAAGAGGGCGGAGGACTGCCTTGACAGTGTGGAGGCCGAGAAGGAGGCGGTGTACGACGAGCTGGGGGAGGGCTACGTCGCCACAGCGGAGGATGAGGCGGCCATGCGCGCCAGCCAACGCACGCGGCGCCGCCCCGGGAGCCGCCTTCTGCCGCCCTCGCAGTGCGCTGGGGCCTCGCCTCCTTCAGAGGAAGAAGGGCTGGGGGACCTCCTGTACGGTGAGCTCACCTCGGTCGGCGTGCGCCAGCTGCACGCCCTCTGCTCGAGACTCATCCAGGAGGCGCGCCAAGACTTGTACCCCTCCACAGCCGAGGCGGCACCCGTCGACCCAGGCTTCATTATGGAAGCTGTGGATATTGGAAGCGGGACAGGCAAGGTTCTGTTTGAGTGGGCACGGCTCGCTGCCCGGGAGTACCTTCCCCACGCGAGCGCGTCCCGCCACCCTGCCACTCATCCGTGCGGCACAGAGCGTGCGACGTGCTCGCCAACGCACTCGGACTCCCCGTCGTCGTTCCCCGTTCCGCCTTCTCTCGTCGAGTCCTTCGCGCTCCCCTCAGAGGCGGAGGAGGGGGAGGACGGCGGTACCCCTACCCCACCTCGACAGGTAAACCACATGATCGGCCACGAGGAGCATACGGAGCCGGCAGGGGAGCTCTCGGTTCACGAGGAGGCCGCTTCGGGCTCGCAGCGCGCGGTGAAGGAAGGGACGACGCGACTGGGTGGGTGGCTTGGGGTAGGGCTGGAGCTTGCCCCCTCGCGCATGGCCATCGCACGCGCCGCGCTCGCCCCGAGCTACCTGGACCTTGTGCCCGAAAGCGCTTCGACGGCAGTGGAAGGGGTGCTCCTCAGCGATGAAGCCGAAGCCGCCGTCGCCGAAGCCAAGAAAAAGAAGCAGGACGTCAAGGACGGTGCCCCTGTCACCGCCTCTACCGCGACGAGGACGATGGAGCAGAGACCCCTCCCGCGCTTCACTCCGGCCCCGCCGCGTGCGGTGGCGGTGCGGGCGAAGTGGTCGCCCATCCCCGTGGGTCGCCAGCCCGCTGGCTGTGTCCTGCTCCACGAAGGCGACGCCCTGGCTCCTGGTCTGCTCACCACCACCACCCTCTTTCGCTTTCCGAGGCCGTCTGCCTTGCCAGGCACCGCCGCTCACGACAGCGCTGCCACAGCTGCTGCCCACGTCGCAGCGGCCCATCGCATTCGAGGGAAGGAGAACTACTTCAAGCTGTGCCGCGGCATGCCTCGTGTCGGTCGCCTCAGCTACCGAGAAGATGTGCACTTGGTGCTTTTCTGCTCCGGCCTCGGCTTCGACAGCAGCTTCGTGCGGCTCCTGTGCGAGCGCCTAGAGGCCCTGCTGCCTGGCTGTCCCGGTGCCGAAGCGCAGGAGAGCGGGGGGAGGGCGGCGCGCGTGGCAGAGGGCAGCGCAGCCGCCGGCCACAGCTGGAAGAGCGTGACGTGCGTACTGCTCCTGCGCCAGGACATTGCCGTCACCTCACCCGACTTCCCTCTTTTCCGCTGCGTGCAGGAGGGCAGGGCGGGGGCCAAGGAGCAGCACCAGCAGTCGGGGCAGTCGTCCGCGGAGAGTGTCCCGTCCTGGTGCGTTGCGGCTGGCGGGCTGAAGTCTAGTGCCATGACGGTGACGCATCTCGACACCACGTGGATGTCGGAGGCACCGGCGTGGGTGGTGCACTTCCGGTACTGAGGGAGGAAGGAGGAGAAGGGCCTTGCAGCTCGGTCCCATTCATTTGCGAAGCACCATCCGACACCGTCGGAGCGATGCTCTCTGAATCGCGGAAAGGAGGTCGGCTCGTTTGGTGCGCCTGACAATAGGCAGCCCGACGACCTCAAGTGCCTTTCACTATTTTTTGAGAGGGAGATCCCCTCCCCCACCCCCCTTCACCGCGATCCTCCCGGTCGGGAGTTGATGGAGACTCAGGGGTGATGGAGTCTGGTAGGCTGACCAGCTTTAGTTTCGCAGTACCGGGGGGTACCTTAGCAAGTGTGCATACTGAGATGAGGAAGGACGAGAAAGGGATGCCGATGGTTACGCTCGTTCCCTACGGTCTGCAGGGGGTCTCCGCCGACGCTCGCTCGCGGGACCTGACCCCCCCATCATCTTTGTCTTCTTTCTCTCCTCTCCCCCCTTTTCAAGTAAACTGTAGGAACGGGGACTACTCATACATCTCTCCCCACACATATATTCAACCGTCAGAAAAGGGGAAGGAAAGGATAGCTCTCTGTGGCTGTGGTCAGCGGTGCCTCTTTTGAGAGGAGAGACGTTCCCATACATATATAGATCAAGCGGAAGCCCCTTTGTGCGTTTGTGTGCGTGGCAGGGAAATGGGTTCCTCCTCTGACAATGGTGGCAGGGGAGGCCGCACCAAGGTCCTTGTCGCCGCAGCCGTGGCGGTTGGCGGCCTTGGTATGGCCCTGTGGGCCCTGTCGAGCCGCGCTGGGGGCACGGGCGGTGGTGGTGGTGGCATCACAGGCGGGGGCTACAAGAAGTTCATGAGGAGCGGCGCGTTGGCCGCCCCCGCCGACGCCGACCCACACTTTGCCACGCAGTGCGCACTCAACGCCATCCGCGGTGGCGCTGTCAAGTCTCTTGGTGGCCTTGTCTACCTGCTTCGCGGCCCTGCCGAGGTGGTGCCGGAGGGGCAAAAGTACAAGAACGCGATGCGCATCCGCGCACCTGCGGGCTTCATCCAGTTTCTCCAAGAGAGCTACCTTCGCGCTACCGCCGCCGGCGTGGCAGGGGACGTTGGCCTGCCCATTGAGCGACCCATGATGTCCCAGCTCGTTGCGTGCGACGCGGGGCTCCGTCGCCTGGAGCGTGAGCGCGCTACCGCCTTTGACAACGACAGCCGCGCGCACCAGAATCTTCTGCAGCAGCTGTGGTTGGCGGCCGGCAAGCCGCTCTCGTCGTACGCGCGCATGGGGCAGCAGTGGACCGAGTTCGGCTTCCAGGGCGACGATCCCGCCACGGACCTTCGCGGCGCCGGCGTGCTCGGCCTGCGCCAGCTCGTGCACTTTGCCCAGCACCAGCCGCAGGCGATGCGGGAGATGATGACGTACAACAAGCGCGTGGCGGACGAGCACGGCGACAGCTGGTACCTCATCGCCGTCGTCAGCTTCCAGTTCACCGCCCAACTCGCCCTGCAGAAGGATCACCCGTTTTACCTCAACCACCTGCAGGTGCTGTACGACACGCTGTCGCCGACGGCTGCCACGGGGTCCGCGGCTACCGCGACAACAAGTGCCGCCGCTGGGGCCGCAGCACTACTGGGCAAGACACTCAGCCGCGAAAGCCGCATCGCGGAGCTGGCGGACAAGGGTCACCTCACCAACCGCGAGGCGGTCCACCAGGCGTGGACGGACGGCGAGTACGTCAGTGATGCCGAAGCTGGCTTCTTCCTGCTCCATGAGAAGCTCCTGCTGCACTTCAAGGCCTGCTGGGAGGCCGACAAGCCGCACGTCATGTCGTACAACACCTACGTTGCGGAGAAAGTCTATGGGAGGTTCTTCACCAGCTCGTGGAGCCCGTGAAGGGTGAGAGGAAGGAAGATGGACGTAGGGCGTCGGAGAGGGGGATGCGGACGGGAGGGTCCTTCCTACGCTGCACGCCATGTAGACAGGGCTCTCTCCCTGCTCGCCTGTGCTTGTCCACTCGTCCTCCCTCTCTCCCAGTTCACCTCCCCGTGAGGAAACACACACACACACACACACACACATAGCTATACTGGTGTGACTGTCTTCTCCTCTTGCCATCCATCTTCCCCCCCCCCCTCCCCCGCTCGCCTCCCTATTCCTCCTCTTTTTTTCTATTGGCGTGTTCCCTGGGTGGACATGTAGCCATGCCTGTCGTGCCACCATCCAAGATCCTCTCCTCTCTCCTTTCCCTTCCCCCCTTTGCGAGGAATGGGGAGCGGGGGGACTGAGGGGAAGCGGGGAGGCGGTGCTGCCTGTCACCAACCCAACCCATCCACCCACACCGAGTCCTGCATGTCGATGGAAGCTCTCTCCCTCTCTCTCTCTCACACACACAGCCCAACTTCCCTGCCCTTGTTCCTCTTCTGCATTTCCTTTCCTTCCTTGTGGGGAACAGCATCAAGTAAGAATCCTACCTTCCTACCCCACTCCGCACTCCTCTTCTCCTTCCTTTTCTCCGTACACATTCTCATCGATACTCGCGAAAGAGAGAGAGAGAGAGCCGCATTGCTTCTCAACAGACAGACACAGTCGTTACCTTTCCCCCCGTCCTTCTCCTGTGGACTTCCTTTTCGGCCTCCCGGATTAGCGCACACTCTCCCCCATCCCGCCCACCTCCACACGCCACAGGGATGTCGTATCTCAACGTCAAAGCTTCTGAATGGCAGCCTTCGGGGACGGCCGCTAGCACCCGCTACCTCACCGACTTTGTCCTGCCCCCTGCCGTGGCGGACGAGGAAAGGGAAGACGTGAACAAGATGGCACGGCAGCGCGACCTCTCCCCCAAGGCGAAGCCGTTCGCGCCAGCCTGGACAGTGACATCGGAGGCGGAAGCCACATCCGCCCTCTCCACAAACGCTCAACCGTTTGTGCCAGGCCAGGCCACCACGTCGGAGGCGGAAGCCACATCCGCCCTCTCCACGGACGCTCAACCGTTTGTGCCAGGCCAGGCCACAGCGTCGGAGGCGGAAGCCACATCCGCCCTCTCCACAGACGCTCAACCGTTTGTGCCAGGCCAGGCCACCACGTCGGAGGCGGAAGCCACATCCGCCCTCTCCACGGACGCTCAACCGTTTGTGCCAGGCCAGGCCACCACGTCGGAGGCGGAAGCCACATCCGCCCTCTCCACAGACGCTCAACCGTTTGTGCCAGGCCAGGCCACAGCGTCGGAGGCGGAAGCCACATCCGCCCTCTCCACAGACGCTCAACCGTTTGTGCCAGGCCAGGCCAC
>JASAOB010002764.1:0-56542 GCA_030849825.1 Herpetomonas tarakana
AGGAGCGGAGGAGGCAGGGGGGAAGGGGGGTAGAGAGAGAGATATCATTTTCAACGAGTAGGATTGCTCTTTACATTGGCTGTCCTACACACCAGACGCGAGCAACTAGAAGAGGAGCCGCAGCAAGTTCTCAATGTCGTCCGATGTCTCGGTGTGTGGCAGCGAGTCCGCCGCGGCAATAGACTGGGTCTGCGAGTAGGGAGAGAATAGGAACGTGTCGTTCTTCCCCGCACAAATCCGCCTCTTCGAAGTCAGCATGAGAAGAGAGTGATAGAGACAGTGGACAGTGGGGGGCTCTGTTCTGATCAGATGAGCGAGCAAACACTTCGGCGTCGTGCGTGACGGAGGGAGCCGAATAATAATCTGTAGAGGAAGGAAAGGAACGAGGAGAAGTCAGCGAGAGAGGAATGTGAAAGCGTTGTACGCGGTAGTGACACAAAAACAAGGAAAGAGTATACGTTGGCGCGTATGGTGTGGTGTGGTGTGGTGTGTGTGGGGGGGGGGGGGGCAGATGCGGGCACTGTTTGCCCATCGAAAGGGAGTCATGAGAGAAAAGGCAGAAGTAGTGCGCGCAGACATAAACGGAGACGCGAGGATACATCACGACACCAAATGAAGATCATAGCGAAAGCGGGAAGGGGTTAGAAAAGAACCTTTGCCAGGGACACCGACGAGGCGAAGGGGTGACGGCGACGAGTCAGATGGCCGTGCATAGGTGCAGCAGAAGAAGAAGCAAAAAGAATAAAGAGGAACGCTTCTGCGATGCGCTTCTGTGAAACGCTCGCATTGTTATGATGAGACCGCTATCGACAAGCGACGGTACTGCGATGAGAGTTTCGGTGTGCGTGGGGGGGGGAGGGAGAGGAGGAGAGAGGAGGCGACAAGCCCTCACAAAGTCGATAGCCACGCCAGGATTGCCGGCTTCCGTTTCGCGCAGGGTGTCCACGAGCTCCGTCCATGCTGCCGCCTACTCCTCGGCGGGTTCGTGCACTTGCGCCAAAAGGCCACAGTCGCGCGCATAGCGACGACGATCCTCCTTAACAAAGCACAGTCCCACGAAGCCTACGGCACAGAGGCCCACAACGATCAGGAACACGATGAAGCTGTCGTCGCTGCCCGGCTCGTCCCCGAGAACAAAGGTGAAAACAATCATACCGACAAAAGAGAAGAAGCACATGGAGAGCAACACGACAGCCGACGCAACGGTTTCCGGCTCGGGGTACGTCAGCTCGACGGCGAACTCCATGGTCACGGGAACGAGGGGAATGACGAGGAACTCCTCCAGTGGTAGGAGAATGTATATGGCGATGGTGAATGCGTTGTTATCGACTGTCTTCATGAGCACGACGATGGGAATAGCAAGCGCCAACGCACCACCGAGAAGAATCAGCGCAGGCACTTTGTATCGGCGCAGGCGGCCAACCACGTAGCCGACCAGAATGCAGTTCGCGGCGCCGCCAAGGATGCCGGCGAAGGCGAGGATGCCGGCGTGACTCTCAGAGATGCCGAACGGTTCGACAACTTGTGTCAGCACGGCGGCCACAGCCGTGAGGAAGCCCACCGGGAGACCGAAGAAGACGGTAAGAAGCATCACATTCAGGTTGCGGAAAGGGCGGCGGAGCGCCTTCCAAATCTCCTTATCCGAGATCCACATGTCGGATGTCTTGGACGGCTCGTGCTTCGGCTTTTCGGGGACGAAGAACACCATGAGGGCGACGACAAGCGCGGAAATCCCCAGCTGCGTGCCAATGAGGCCACCCCATTCGCGGACCCCAGCCCTATCGGGCAGATGCACGATGCGTGGCGGCACGAACATGCCGACCGCCATGCCGGCAAACCCGGTCAGGGAGCACACGGCAGTCGCGACGGTGCGCTCGGCCACGGGGAACCAGCGCGCAGCGAGGAGGGGCGGCAGACTCTGGTACAGGATCTGGCCAATGGCGACGAACACTTGCGCGACGACGACGAGCGGGTACTTGGGTGCCCACACCGCAATGAGCTTGAGCAGGGAAGCAAAGGCGTTGGCACCACCGCCCACGATCATGCCGTAGCGGAAGCCAATCTTGCTGTACAACCAACAACCGGGGATGAGGCCGAGGCAGTACACCACAGGGATGAGCAGGGAAAGAATGTTCACCTCGAGCGCGTTGACGCCAAATTTCGCCTCTGACTCCCGCACGATGGTCGCGTACCCAACGTACTGCACCTGGTTGATGAAGCCGAAAAGCGCAAAAACAGCGGCGACAAGGAAACGACGGCGGGTGGTAGCGTACACGGTCCCCTCGTCCTCCGTAGCCACGTCCTCGGGACTGCCGAAGCGTACGTCAGGCTTGTCTTCGGCGAGCAGAGACCCACCGTCAACAGCGGCGTCATCACCGGCCTTCACGCTTGTGTGCCGCGCTTCTGGCACACGCAGTTCTCCGTGATTGGATGAGATGGAAGAGGAGGTGGTGGGCTCCAGGCTATGAGCTGCGGTTTCTACGACCACATTTGCAGCACCACAGTCTACTTCCGCGGAGCCCTGCTGTGGGATGTTCTCATGTGGCATCTCACGATGGTGCTGGTGGGGAGAGTTGAAGAGACCGCAATACAAAGGGGGAGCGAGTCAGTGTGAAGCAAACGCGGAGAGAAATGGATAGAAGTAGTTTTTAGATGGGGAGGGGGAAGGAGAGGTAGCAGAGCAAATCGAAGGAAGGAAAGTTGTTTAAGCGCTCACGAAATTCTAAAAGAGGGATTGAAGGAAAGGAGGCTTAAGGAGAAATAGGGAAGCAAATAGACTTCTCTTTGGTTGTTGGCCAGAGAACCCAATGGAGAGAGAGAGAGAGGAGAGGAGAGGAGTAGGCGGACGCAGGAGGGTCCCCAAAGGGAAAGCAGAGACCTCAAGTGGTTCGAGACGGCATACTGACAGACATCATCGTGTTCACACTTCTCCTCCTCTTCTTGTTGTTGCTTGACTATGTTTCCTTCTCTGCCGGGAGTGTCAACGGGGCCGGTCCGCGTGGGATGGCCACGGGGGTGGTGGAGAGCGGGCGGCCGGAAGGGGGAAGGTAAGCCCTGAAGAAACACCAGGATAGGGGAGAGAGGAACAACAGGCGCCGCTGCGGGGGGAAGAGAAAGGGGATGGGGGGGTGGCGAGAGACAGGACGCGGCTGGGCCGCTCACGTGTCGTCGTCTTCAATGTCGATTTCCTCTCGCTCGCTCTCGCGCTCAATGGACATGTCGTTGTCGTCCATCACCGCTCTCTGGGACACCACGGGGACGACGGAGGAGGCACCGTTGGAAGCCTGGCTGATGCCGTGGCGCGTCTCGTCCAGCTCCAGCTGCCGGAGATCATCGCGCAGCTGGTCCTGGCAGCGAGCCAGTTCTCGCTCTCTCGACTCAAGGGAGCGGTTCCACTCTGCAATGGTGTCATCCTTCTTCAATAGCGAGGCCTTGCGCTGCTCAATTTCAGCAGCAAGGCCCTCGATCTCCCGTAATGCGCGGCTTAGGTCCTCGTCCTCGTGTTCCTGTTGGCGCTCCTTCGCTTGGACAGCGCGGTCCTCATGGATGAGAGCGTCGCGCTTGTCCAGGAGCTGATGCAGCACTTCGTCTTCCTGGGCAATGCCCCTGGACACCTCCTCCAGCTTGGCGTCGAGGGCCTTCTCATCGGCGAGAAGGATGGCTTCGACCGACTTGATCGAGCGTCCTGTGGCGCTGCTCTCCGCATTCAGGGCGGCAACGTTCCGACGAGCTGCACTGATCTGCGCACGACACTCCTGATGCTGCGCCTCCAAACAGCGGCGCTCTTCAGTCAAGCAGCTCTGGATCTCGTCGATGAGGGCCACCCGCTTCCGGATGTGAGACTCTTGACGAATGTAGAACCCCTCGATCTCGCGTTGTAGCTGCAGGCCTGAAGCAACAAGGCTGTCGTACTCAGTCCTGCACTGATCCACCCTCGACAATACATCTGCCTCCCCGACCATCTCCGCGTGCTTCTTCTACTCTATTGTGCTCTCTCTCTCTCTCCTTTTCGTTCCTTCTAGTGATGAGAAACGTTTTCGCACAGGGAGCGGCCGGAGGATGTGTCGTCTATACGCTATTGATGCCTTGCGTCTTTTCTGATGCCTACACAGTGCGTGTGCGTGCGAGTCTGCGCACCGCGTGGCATGACATGACAACAGCAGGGAAAAAGAAAGAGGATAATGGAAGAAAGGAAGGGAGAAGCAGATGCAGAGGCAAATGAGTGGAGTGGCCCAAGCGGCACAACAACGGGTAGCGTAGTCATCCCTAACGCGGCGCGATGAGGAGACCGGGAGATGAACGACGACAGTTCGCCCCCGCGGAGACGGGTCACGACGGGTTCTGACAGCCAGCGGCGAGCACTCGCAGCGGTACAGGCTGTAGCCACCTCCCCCCCCCCGCTTTGCTCTGCTCCTCCCGGCTCATCTGACAGCCGGTGAACTGCGCTCCACAACCAGGCGGCGTCAACAGGTTGTTGGATGTCGCGTTAGACGGATCTGCAGAGGAGACACAACAAAGCAAGAGAGAGAAAGAGGAGAGTTAGTGGAAAAGAGCGCCAGTTACTCGCTGTCGTTTGCGGAATCTCGCGGTTCGCGAAATCAGCGAGAATGGTCGGAGCAGCACTCGCGAAGCGCACCAAAGGGGATAGCGACAATAGGGAAGAGTTGTGTGGAGCCAAGTCCAAGCAACGTCGACGAGGCTGCGGGAGACGACACAGCTCGCGTCCGCTGTCTACTCCTGGTCCTGCGCCGTCCCCCCTTCCTTCCCTTCCTGTCCCTTCTCCGCGGCGGTGGTGTGGGCGTCAGCGCCGCCCTCGTAATGGTTCACATTCATGTCATGAAGGCCCAGCTCTTCGTCCTGCTCAAACGAGCGCGTGTACTCCTCTCGTAGGAGGCGAGCATCGACGTTGTCGGGGGGCGGAAGGTGGGCCCGGGGGTTTTGAATGTAAATGTTGGCGAGGGGGTCGTCCAGGATGAAGGTGAACTTCTTCTTACCGTCAAGGAGCTCCTCGAGCTCCTTGACAAACTGCAGCATGGATTTGGAGCTGTCGTCCGCGGAATCTCCGTGGGTGAAGGCGGCCTGAGGCAGGTTCTGCAGCTGCTCCTTCACCTGCATGATGGTGCCCTCCACAGAGGAGAAGAAGCCGCCCAGGGTGCCGGGCGACAGCTCCAGCGACACCTCCGGGATGGTGAGGCTGGCCGTCTCGGACTTGAGCACATCACGTTTGAGGTCGTCCTCTTCCTCCACGTGCAGGGTCAGCCGCAACGCCTTCTCGGACACCTCACCGCCGGTTTTGATCTCGTTGCTCTTGTACCCGCAGTAGTCGCACTTGAATGCCATGATGATGGTATCCTTGAAATACGGTATAGACGTCTCCTTCACGTTTATCATCCCCTCGCGAGCGCACGCGGGGCATGTGCTCTCAAAGTGCGATACACCTCCCACAACACCCTCCTCCACCTCGCGCTCCTGCTCTTCATTGCGGGCCGTGTTGTAGTCCAAGGCAACGCCGAGCAGCTGCCGGTCAATCTCGGTCCTCTCCTTCTCGTATTTGGTGAGCTGCGGATCCATGGTGGGGTGGTAATAGTCATACCGACCCTCGATGTAGCTGTTGCCTGCGGGGTCGTCCAGGATCAGCGTAAAGGGAATGTCGCCAGAGCGGTAGCTCTCGAGCTTCTCGCAGAACTTGGCGATCTGGTCGTGGAGCTCGGGGTGCTGGATTTTGCGGAGCGGCTGCTGGAGCTCCAAGCCGTCCTTGGTCTGCTCCAAGATGCCCTCCACCGTGTTCAGTGTGCCGCTCTGCGAGTTGGGCGGGATCTCCAGCTCTAGCTGGGGGATCGTCACCGTGGCGAACTCGGACTTCACCACCTGGCGGTCCATGTCCTTCTTGTCCTTCACCTCCAACTCGTAGCGGACCCTCTTCGCGCCAAAGACGCCGCCGAACGTAACTTCGTTGTTGTGCTCCCCGCAATGCGGGCAGTCGAAGCTGCTGACGATAATCTCGCGGAAGTGGGGAATGTTCGTGATCATGAGCCTTGTTGTGCCATTCTCCTGGCACTTGGGGCACATGGATTCGATCTCCTGCATCTCGCCCAACTCCGTCTTCACGTAGCGCTGCCCATCTTCGCCGCCGGCGTCACTCGAGTCGTCCGCGACGACGTCCTCAGCAACATCCTCCACGCTCCCCACGGGTTGCTGACGCGCATCTCTGTGCTCCTCGCCGGGCGGCGCCTCGACATTCTTATCCGATTCCATACAGGGCAAAGACGCGTGTGTACGGGTGTGTGTATGGTGGTGCGCGCAGATATATATGTATGTATTGATTTTCCCTTTACTCTCCTTCTCCTTTGGGAGGGGGGGGGGGGACGCGTTCGCTGGACCTGCGTGGGAGAGCAGCAGCAGAAGTTAGCTAGTTTACTACACCGGTGAAGCACAGTTATCTGAATGGGAAGAGGAAGGGGACACCATAGGAGGAGAGTCACGGCGAGGGAAAAGGGGTGACAGGGGTCCCACATGAGCAGCCACCACGCCACCGACGTTGTCGGTGCAAAGGGCGAATCGACGGGGGCCAGAGAGCGTTCAGAAGAAGAAGGGAGAAGACAGAGGAGGAGGAGGCCTCCAAGGGCGGCGATATTGACGCGCGTTAAGAAGGGGGGGGGGGTCCACATTCTCGTCTTCTTTTGAAACGCTCACTCTGTCCGCACAAGAGAAGAACAAAGCAAACAGAGCGCGAGGGGGATCCCGGTGGTACAGTGGTAGACACTACATTGTATATGCATACTGTCTGATTCCCAGGTCGGGCGGGGCGGGTGCTGTTACGCGGTGGACAGCGCATCGATCTGCGCCTGCAGTGCTTCGCACGCTTCATAGTCTTCGCACGCCAGAGCCTTCGCAAGGGCGGCCTCCAAGTCGCCGATCGCGAGTGCCTTACCCTGCAACGGTGCTGGAGTCGGTGCAGCGGGCGGCTCTAGGCCCGCCTCACCGGTGCTACTGTGAGCAGCGTCCTCCTCCACGGGAGTACAGGGGTCAATGAACCTTTCCGCTGCTTTTAGCTCCTCTGAGATGGCGTGCCATGCCGCGTAGAGGGCGTGGTCCAGCTCGGTGATGGACTCCTTGTCGGAAGTTGCCACACTCGCGCGAGGGTCTGTGGATGACGCGTGGTGGGTCCCCAAGGGCTGGCCGGGTGGCTCCCGCTCCCGCGCTCGGAGAAAGATCGCTGTCGCCTCCTCAATGTCACGCTTGTGCTCGCGCAAAAATGTCTGCGTCCTCTCGCGAGTCCGTGCTTGGTGAGCCTCGGCCTGCAGCTGAAGATCCGACAGAGCGCTGCGTGCGTCAGCGAGTGCCGCCATCACCTCGCCCCGTTCGTCCTCGTAACGATCAATGTCAGCAGCAGCCCCTTTCAGCTCATTGACCTTCTCCTGCGCCACCTTGAACTGCTTGGCCGCCACCGCCGCCGCCTTGGCTGCCTCCAGGATGGGAAGGCTCTCCCTCAACCGCTGCAGCGAGAGGGCGAGTGCCGCCTCCCTCGCCGCCAGGGTGCCGACCTTGGCGCTCAGCGCAGCACACCGGCGCTCCAGCTCGCCACCCTCCCCGCCAGCCACTTGTCCGGTGGCTGCCCCGAGCACGACACGGGCCGTCTCGCCCTGGCGGCGCTCCAGCAAGCTGACCAGGGACTCCGTGGCCGCGGACAAGAGCGGAATCACCTCTTCCTCAAGCTGGCGCGCGCGGAGGCCTAGTGCGGCGGTGTCGGCCTCGGCTGCCTCGGAGGCAGCTAGTGCGTCTGCCAGGTGGGCCCTTCGCTCGACCAGCGCATCCTTGGTGCGCTGGACTTGGGCGTGGACACGTTGAGTGTCGGCCTCGATGTCGGCCTCCCGTGCGGCCACGTCGCCCAATTTGGCTTCGACGTGCTGCATGGAGAGTCTGTGCGACCTCTCGCCTGCCACTAGCTTCTCGGACAGCGAGCGTGCCTTGCGCTGATTGCTGTCACGCTGCTCACGCAGGACCGCAAGGCGGCTTTCCAGCTGTGCAATCTCGTCGTCGAGTGAAGATATGTCCCTCTCCACTGTCTCCAGTTCCGACCTTGTCTCCTGTGTTGCGGTGCGCATCTCTGCCTCACGCTCCGCCAGCTCTGCACGCAGAGCGTCTGCCGCCTCGCTGCAGCCCCGCCTTGCCTCCTCTGCAACTCTCTCCGTTTCACTTTGCAGGTGGCTGGCCCCCTCCCACTGGTCATCCACCTCGTCGAGCAATGCTCGTAGGCGCTGCGCCTCCCGCGTGCTCACTTCACGCAGCTCCACCTTCTGCTGCGAGAGAAGATTTGCCTGTCGGAGAATGCGCTTCTCGAGATCACGCCTCAGGGCCGGGAGGGCCCGTGCACGCGCCGTCAGCTCCTCGTCGATGCCCTTCACCTTCGTCACACACAGCGCGATCTCTTGGGTAGCGGCCTCGGCCCTGTCGTACTGCTCGGCTGCCACGCAGTGGTCCACCTCACCCTGCAACTGCTCGAGCAGCCTCAGCAAGCTATTGCGACCCTCCACTGCGGAAGCGATCGCGCGCACCACCGCAGTCAGGCGACCTCGCGCCAATGAAACATCAACGGCCGACTCCGTCTGCTCAGCGGCTTGGCGCGCTAGGATTGCCTCGCGGGAAGAGGCCGCGTCCACCTCCTCCCCCTCCGATGTCAACGTCGTGGCCTCTGGATTGCCCTCTGACGTGCAACAGGCAGCAGTTGCAGCTGCGACGGGGGACGACGCTTTGGCAACCACTTCGTCATCGTCTTGCGTCGTGGTGGTGGTGGTGGTGGTGGTGGTGGTGGCGTCGACATGAGAGGGCCGAGAAGCAACACTCGCTGCACCTCCGTCATGTCCGTGGTCGCGGGGAATGTCACGTGCTACGGCCATGTCCCCCTCCGGGTTGGGCCTCTCCCCATTCAGAAAGTCAAAGGCAGACGCAGCCGACTCGCTCGGCGCGACATCAGGGTGCTGCTGCTGCTGCAACCGGGAGGGGCAGCCTGTCTCGGCGTCGGCGCAGGCCTCCTCCGGGAGGCGGCCACGTACTAACTCGCTCTCTCGGAGCGTGGTTGGCTCGGGCCCGTACTTCTTAACGAGAGCGGTAAACAATTCATCCTCCCGGGTGGCAAACCTGGCCATGGTCGCCTCCACCTCAGGCAGCTTCCCTGGGTTGTGCTCACGGTAAAAGCGCTCGAGACGACTGCGCATCCGACTAAGGTGAGCGGCATCTTGGCTCACACCGCGCGTGGAGGAAGAAGCGGCATTGGCAACGACCGACGGCTTCCCTGCGCTGTTGCCCGATGGTGCGGGCAGCGGCGCAGAGGGGGCGGTCTGCTCGGCTGGCAGGAACGCAAAGGCAGAAGTGGACGATGGTGGGGGGGGAGAGAAGGAGCTGCTGTGCGATGAGCCTGCCGAGGTGGCGAGCGGTTCACCACCACCACCATCACGGCCTTCCGCACTACAAGGGTTATCCAGGACTGTTGGGCTCGTCCCGTTGGCGAGCACAGTCAACGAACTCGGAGACCGCCGTGCCCGCACCGGTCGTCGCCGTGAGCGCGGGTTCAGATCCAGTCCACCGAACAGGCCGTCCTCCTCACGGGGCAATGAGGCAGGCGGCTGGTAGCTGTCATCTCCCCCCATACCGGCGGCGGCTGGCCGATCCACGGGGGAGGCTGGGAGTACAATGGGGTGAAAGCCGGGTGTGACAGACAACGGCGCAGGACTGCTGCCCGCAGTCGCATCCTCCGCGCTGGCGTTGCGGGCAGTTTCGAGATCGGGGGATGTGAACCAGCTGAACATGTGCAACGGGGCGCTATCCTCCTCCCCCAAAAAAAAATAAAGAAAGGAAAGAGTATTTCAATTCTAAAGAGCACGGTTCTGTGGGCCCAGAGCGACTCCCGCTCCGTCGGAATTGACGCTACCGTGTTCCTCAGTCTTCGTTTGGAATGAGGCTGGAAGCGCGAATGGAAAAGGGGTAGCAGAGAGGAAGTGAGGTAGGGAAGGGACGCACGGGGGGACCGCATTGCGAGAGCCAAGAACGTGAGCAACGCACTGGCAGTGCCGCTCACTCCATCCCTTCTGTTTCATTCCGTCTTTGTCAGTAATATGCTCCATCCACTATCGGGTGAGGCGCTTCCCATAGTTGGTGGACAACGTTGCGGAAAAGCAACAGGAGGGGTGCCGCGCTACGCAGCAGCGTCCGGGGCGGAGCTGTTAATCTCAAGAAGATCGTAGTGCCCAGGGCGGAAGAGCAGATAGAGGATGTGCCTCGGGCGTTCCGCTTCCGGCGCGTCGGCAGCGGCGTTGATCACGTGGGTGATGCGCTGTCCCGTGGTGGTGCGGTCAAGCGTTTCGACAGTCACGGTGAGGTGGAAGATCTTCGCGAAGGCGACCAGCTGCACGTTGTCGCTCTCGTGGTCGATGGGCTCCACCTCCGCACTGCAGTACCCCTCCACAGTGCCGTAGTCCAGGCCCATCACAAAGGGGAGAAAGTCGTCGCTGTGCGCGCGGAGGTACACCGAGACGGCGTACCGGAGGAACACCATGAAGTAGCCCGAAACCTCGGAGATGACAGCTTCGTAAATGTCGTTAGGGGTCTTGTAAACGCCGCGCTTGATCTTGTCGATAGCCTCCTTGACAACGTCTGAGAAGTCAGTGCTGTACTCGCCGAACTGGGACACCATTGCCTTCTCGCAAGCCTGCACCTGCGCAAGGCAGAAGTCCGCGTATGAAAGGTCCGTCAGCATCAACTCCAACAGGCGGAAAGCAGCGCAGCGGTAGAAGCAGTTTCCGTCGCGGCGCGCGTAGCGAATGGTCGAGTATTGCTTCTTCTCTGGCCTCTTCGCGTCGTTCGCGGTGTCCATGTTGAACAGGGAGAGCACTTGGCTGTAGTAGACGTCATCGTGCCGGAACTCGGTCGCCAGTTTGCACCGCAGGGATAGCGCCTCGGGCTGGCTCAGGAGAGGCTCCGTGAGAACCTCGTTGCGAATCTCCCGTAGCTGCTGCTCAACCGCCTCTGCATCGGCGCCGTGGTGTTCGGGAAGACTCATAGGCTGCCCTATACCACACACACACACACAGACACAGACACAGACACAACCGTTCACCGCGTGGAGTGCTCCGTGAGGGCAACGTGATAGAAAGCAGGGAAAGAGGGGCTATAAAGAGGAGAATGGGAGTAGCGATAGGGGGGCAATGGGGAGAGAGAAAAGCTCTTGCTGTGTGTGCTGGTGAAGGCTACACGTTCCAACGCTTTTCTTCACTTCACGCACCGCGGTGCAGTGTGGTGTGGTGGCAGCACAAAGTATACCTGGGAAAGGAGAGTGAGGAAGTGGGGGCAGGGCGTGGACCATCCGGAGCCAGCGCTCACGACCGGTACGCGCGCTGCCCTCACACGCGCCACTCGACATCTCCCTTTCTACTTCCCACGTCTCTGTCTGCGAGTGAGCGGGTGAGCGAGCGATTGCTTCCTGTGCGTCAAAGTGCACGGAGTTTGGCCGCTGGGGGGGCACACGGAGAGACAACGCAACAGTTCGTAGGGAGGTGGAGGCGAACGCATCGGAGCCATTGTGACAGCAGAAAGGGGGGAAGGGGGGAGGGGATGGTATGTGTAACGGCATATCGGAGGAGTACTCGCAGCGTGTGTGTGTGTGTGTGGCAGCGGTGGTAGAAGTCAAGGAGTGGTAAGGAGGGGAGGGGGGCCTTAGTTTCCCGTGTTCAGGACGCTGTTCCGGTAGTTGTGTCTCTTTGCCAAGGCGACGGCGTGCTGCGTGATGGCTTTGCTGCAGCCGCAGCACATGCCATGGCGGTGGTACAGATCATATGTCTCCGTATCCTCGACGTCGTGCACGACACCGCCGGCCTCGCGGACGATAATAGTGCCGGCTGCGTAATCCCAGGCGTGGATGTTCACCTCGAAATACAGATCCGCCCTCCCTGCGGCGACGTAGCACATGTCCAATGCCGCCGCCCCGTTGTTGCGTAGCGATTGGACAGGGTGCTTCGACAGGTCCTTCATGATGTTCACGACGCTGTCCACGCATTCCGGGCTTCGGTTGTACGCCTGGTGAAAGCATACAACACACTCCTCCAGCGTTTTCGCGGAAGACACGTGGATGCGCTGGCCGTTGCAAAATGCCCCGCGTCCTTTCACCGCCATGAACACTTCCTGAAGGCGCGGCGCGCTGATAACGCCGAGTACGGGTTCGCCGTCCACGACAAGGGCGATGGAGACACAGCAATCGTAGAGGCCGTGAACAAAGCTCGTGGTGCCATCAATGGGGTCCACCACCCACATGATCCCGGTGGCGGCCGTCTCGTCCACCTCCGCGTGCGTCTCCTCGCTGAGAATGCCGTAGTTAGGCGTCCCCGTCCGCAGGATGCCAATGACCTCCTCCTCGCACTGTCTGTCGTACTGCGTCACCAGATCCGTGGTGTTGCTCTTCGTGTCCACATGGACAACGGGGGAGCTACGCTCGTCAATCGCCTTATCCATGATTCCGGCAGCAGCGTACGCTGCCCTCAGCGCGAGCTCCACCGCAAAGTCAAGCTCGCTCTCGCTGATTGCCATGAGATTTACTGTGAAGTGAGAGAGATGGGGAGGGGGAGGGGGAATGCGTGGAGAGCGGAAACAACTCTCTGCAGCGGAAATAAGGCTTCACCTTGCCTGGGGGCCGTCTCCTGATGGCAACAAAGGGCGGAGAGAGAGTGTGTGTGGAATCTGTGCGCGCAAGGAAAATGGAAGGAAACCGTCAGCGACGGGGGGGGGGGGAAGAACACGCAGAGGTAGAGGGTTCCCCATTCCAGAACAGCTGGCTAGCAGCATTTGACTGGCAGGTCGCAGCGGGGGCGTGCGTCAGCTGGATGCACAGTCCTGCTTCACCACGGGTGTCAGTCGACCCACGACACACGCGTCTGGATGAGATGAGGTGTGACGCAAATCTCCCACCTCGCCACCGCACCTAGTGACGCGAGGCCTTTTCAGAGAGCAGTCTTCCTCCTTTTCATTTTTCCTTTGAGTGATTGCCCGGTGGTGGAGAGTCACACATGTCCACTGAGCACGTAAAGAGAAGTGAGGGGGGGATAGCACGTTCCAGAAGGGATAGAACCAAAGAAGACGCAGAACAAGCAGTGTGCAATGACAGTGTATGTACATGTACATCCATCACAAAATCACCGCTCTCCTCGTAGGGGCACAGAGAGAGAGTGAGAGGGGGGGGGATGTTTCGTGCAGCGTGCGACAGAGGAGTCTCACAGGAGGATTTTGTAGCGCTGTCTGCTGCCACACAGGCACCCGTCAGGGCCACGTCCCCCCCCCCCCCCCCACCCTCCGCCCCTTTGCTGATTCCAGACCTCGCTTCCGTTGCCGATAAGCGAGGTAGCAACGCTCAATCCTGGCAACAGCGTACAGCCGAATCTCGTGCGCGGCTCCTTTCCACCGATGAAGCCGAAGGTGCCGCGCGCGTCGACGCGCGACGTGACTCCGGTAGGCACGCTGCAACACGCGCACCGCCGCGTCCCGCCGGCCTAGCCATCTGCGCGTGGTGTAGCCTGCCCACATCCGCTGTATAGTCAGCGCAGCCGCCGTGTGCATCGCGTGCCGCTTCGCCTCCCACAGGCTTGGGTGTCGTAGATACGTGACGCGTTGGCGGTCGCGGTGCCCACGGTACACTCGCTGGATGGTGGTCGCCGCGTACGACCGCAAGGCGCGCTGTTCCTCCTCCGCCTTGTGGCGCCGGGCACGCCGCACCTCGGCCACGGCCATGACACGGTTGGAGAAGAATTGAAGCGCGCGCAGGGCACGGCCCGCCTCTGCGTCGTTACCCGCCTGGGTGGCCGAGATACGCAGGGCAATCTCCCACTGCTGCTGTGCCACATCCTCTGCGCGTAGCATCTCCGCAAAGATGCGTGCTCTAGCGCTGCGTCGGCGGTCCACTTGACACTTGGCAAGGTAGGCACGGAACGCGCGCTGGATGAGTAGGGCTGCGTCCTCGTGGCGGTGGGTGTGCGTGTGCCACCCGCGCTGCACCCACTCATGCAGTGCCGCGCTCTGCTCGTAGTCGTACACCACCTTTGGCGCGACACCGCTTCGTTGGCGACGGACACCATCGTCGCCCGTACCGAGCCCTACAGGACCCTCCGCATGATGAAACCGATTCCACAAGGCGCGTTGCTCCTTCTCCACCTCATGTTTGCTGCCGGCAGCTCGAGAGACAGGAAAATCAGTCCCGCTACCCGCTTCGCCTTCGGGGTGGGAAGCGGGACCTTGTCGCGGTGCGGCGGCAGCGCAGCGCGGCCCTCCTCCATCGCCCACGGACGCGAGGTGATCACCGCCTGCGGACGTGGCCGCACCGCTGTCGCACGCCACGAGCACTCGCAGCTCCTTCTTGAGCTGCGTGAGGTGCCTACGTCGCATCTCCCGCTCGGTGTTGGCTCGCTCTACGCGCCACCTCTCCGCTTGGTGCGCCACCTCCTGTGGTGACGCGTTGGGGTGATCGCGTCGCCACGCGTCAAGGACGATGCGATGCGTGTCCACCACCGACGCTCCGCCAGTCGAGCTCGGCAGAAAGGGCGTGGCAGGGGCGAGAGTGTTGGCGGCGGCGCCACCACCCCTACCCACATCGACGCTGGATCCCGCGTTGGTCGGAGGCCTGCTCTGGCTGTCCAGCTCGATGACGCGCTTCGCCGACTTTGCAGCGTTTCTCCCAGCCGCGACAGACGCCGCCAGGGACGTGTCCGCGGCCGCCCCGTGCATGTGCGGCGACATGGTGGACAGGAAATGATCCTCGTAGCTGTGCCTCAGCAGGGAATGTGAAGCAGTGTCAAGGGCCTCGTCAATCACACCCCATCGACGGCGAGCGGCGGCTTCGGGATCGGTGCCGCCGCCGGGGGCAGCACCCCCGTCCATTGTCGAAGGGGAGATGTGGTGGATAGTGTGGCCCATGAGGGGGTCCGTTGCTGCGTAGAGCTCGTTGCTCAGGAGGATTGGCTGAAACGTCTGGTACGCTTGCAGACGCGTCAGCATTGACTCCAGAAGCCGCTGCGAGCGCGCTGTGGCGTTGGCCACACACCGCCGCGCATCGCCGTTGCCCGGAAGCACCTGAAAGGTGGAGCTGGAGGAGGCCATGATGCCTGGCGACTCTCCGTTGGGGCACCGGATTTTGGGGTCTTGTGTGCGAGTGTATATCGGTATGTGAGTGTTGCTATTGTGAGCTCTGTCCTTCGTCGGGAGCCAGCAAAGGGAATGGACGTCGTCTGTTGCTATGTGTGTGAGTGTGAGTGTGAGTGTGTGTGTGTGGCGTGCGATGAAGGAGGAAGGAGAGAGTACAGCTCATCAGTGGGCCTCATCGCTACACCACACAGTTCCTCCTCCTTGAACATCTTCCTCCTCGATGTGGTGTTTGACAGTTCTCAGTTCTGGAGAGAGTATGGAGTGATGGCTCCACCTTCTTTGTCTTCGCTTTGCAACTCTTTTTATCTCTCTCTCCCCCCCCCCCCCCACACACACACACATACATGCACATACATACACATGTCTGTGTAAGAAGCGCACTAGCGCGTGCATGCACTGTGGTTCGACGTACAGCTGGGGGAGGGCGGAAGGACTAATCAATCGTTGCCGGTGGAGGAGCAAAGGCGTCCGCCGTCTTGGAGCCACTGCAGATACCGAGGCTTCGGCTGCCATGGGAGTGTCGTGGGATCGACTTCGCCCCTTCGCCGTCTGAGGGTCTCGGCCAGCGATTGGGGGTCCTGCCCGCCCAACCTGCTCGCCCTCACTTCCAACGCGAGCGTGTCCACGCACTGCTGCAGGGTAGGCTCGCAGAAGCCTATGATGCGGGTGTTGATGGCACGCTTCGTGCACATTGTGTAGTTGTACAGGGCTGACGAAACGCGGGGAGGGTCGGTGCTGAGGCGGACCTCATCCTTCGCAGGAAATGGGTTCAGGCCAATGTGCTTGGGACTCAGCAACACGCTAGACAGCTCAAAGAAGGCCTGATTCGACATGTCTTTCCAAGTCTAAGAGAGAGGGAAGTTGAGGGAGAATCATAACAGGCTCTAAAGCCATTTCGACAGAAAGGACAAACAAGTCAACAACGAGGAGAGTAAAGCAGTGCCACACATGCGTCGCTTGCCGTATCCGCCCAGTCCCTGTCCCCCCCCCCCTCCACAACAGTAGGAAAGGCAAAGCCCATTTTGGCCATCTTTCCTCGCACGGCAGCAGCAGCAGCATCTTGAGAATACGAGAGAGAGAGAGAGAGAGAGACCTCGTCTGATGCGATGTGTGGCAATGGCGCTGGAAATGGACTGACGTCCAACCAGGAGATGGTCCCCCACCACCACCACCCTTCGTTCTTTCTTCTTTCTTTGTTACAGTTTATGTCCTCCTTTGCGGGGGACGAGGGAAATCATTGAGAGGAAAGAGAAAAGCCAATTGTGGTGTTAATCGTCGGCTTACACGAGAGAAACAAAACAAACCACGCATGTGTACTCACGACGTGTCCGCTACGCGGCCTACGCTTTCCAGCCACGTTTAATGCGGAACTTGATGTCCTTCTTCTTCATTTCCTTTGCGCGCGTGGCACGGTCGGCAACGGAGCTCTTCAGCTTTGTCGCCACCCGCTGCGACCGCTTTGTCATTTGGAACAGCTTCCCGCGCTTCGAGTGCTCGCCGTGTGTGGAGTTGAGCTTGCTCTTCGTCTTCTTTTGGATTTCAAACTTGGAGGAAGCCTTGCGCAGCTCCTGGGCCCGTTCAATCTTGTCCTGCTTGTCCGTATCGCGCTTCTTCTCGGTGAAGTGCTCAATCTCGTGAGCGGAGAGGTCGTTGGAGATGCCGTGGATGAGGTCGTGGCGGTGCTTCGAGCGGGCCTCGCGATCCTTGAGTTTGCCCCTCAAGCTCTTGTGGCCGCCGAGCTGCGCCTGCAGCTTCCGTATCTTCTCAAAGTCGGCATCGGTGAGAATGCGTGTGGAAGACATGCTCGCCGTCGACGGCGTGGAACTCACCTGCGACGGAGCGCGGGCGGCTGTGCGGCCCTCGAGACTTGCCTGGCCGCCTTTGGTGACGTCCTCAAACCAGCCGTCGGCGGTGCTGCCGTGAGCCGCGAGTGCCCGGGAGAGCGGCTCCTCGCTGTCCTCCCCCTCCTCGTCCTCGTCCTCGTCGTCGTTCTCATCGTCGCTCTCGTCGGACGACACCTCCTGCCACTCCCCATCCTCCAACTCGGAGCCTTCTTCGTCGCTATCACCTGCAACCGCCCACTCCTCCTCTTCATCCTCGCCACTTCCACTACTATCAGACCCCTCGTGCTGCTCATCCTTGGTCGGGAGCGCCTCCCTTCCACGCTTCTTGCGTGGTGGTTCGTCATCGGTCGCTGCGGCCCCGCTTGCCGAGAGGCGCGGCTTCTTGAACGGATTGCTTCCAGGGCGAGCGGGAACGAGCTGAGGGCACTCATTGTTGTCGCTGTCGGCATCGTCGCTATCCGTGTCGGTGACATCGACAAAGTCACCATCGACGTCGTCAGCCTCCACTTCGCTGTCTGAGTCGGTCACCCACTCGCCGCTGCTGCTGTCGCTGTCCTCCTCATCCGACGACGACGACGACGACGACGACGCGCGCGACGAGGTCGGCCCGTTGCCCTCCTCCGCCGCCTTGTAGAGCAGCTCAAGACCGGGGATGTCAGAGTACACATGCTCCTTGCCGTAAACCGGCTTCTCAACCTCGCCCGGTGCCCCCGCCTTGCTGCCGCGCAGTTTCGCAGGAAGAAGGTCCGGGTACACATCGCGGTAGAGCTGTATCAAGGCACGGGAGGCCATGATCACCCCCTTGTCGCCGCGTTGGTTCTTGTACTCTGCAAGGTCTTTGAGCAGGTCCGCATTCATCGCCAGGGGCTGACGTTTGCAGATCTCGCGAATGGTGTTGATGCCGATGGTGATCGCATCCGGCGTGGAGCGGTCGGAGACAAAGTGGTTCGCAATAGTCTTGACGAGCGGCTCGAGGGTGTCGGGCGGAATCATGCGGTGCACACACATGGCCGAGAGTGCCAGCAGCTGCGTTGCGTGCAGCTGCGACGGCTCCATGTAGCGCTCCAGAAACCCGTACAGGGGAAGATGCACAACCTCGTGCTCGGAGACGGTCCTGGCAATCACATTCAGGTACAGGATACGAGTCTCGAAGCGTTCCGATGTCTTGTGGAGCTTCGCGAGAAGGCGCTCCACGAATTGCTGAGGGTCGCGAAGCAGGCGAATGGGATCCACATGTTGCTTCATCAGCTCCTCCTCCTCCTTCTCCTCCTTGTTGTACTTGCGCTTGATGCCCTTGACGTTGCGCTCCAGCACGCGGTTGCGGTACGAGGTCTTCTTGACGATTTTGAGCTTCTGCTTGAGCTTCGAGATGGCGCGGCCCGGGTCCTGATCGTCGTCGTCGCCGTCGAACTTGTCGTCGTCGACGGAAGAGATCTTTGGCATCTGCATTAAGAAGAAGCGAAGCGCCATCCGCACAATGGCACTGTGACGAGAGAAGCAGGCCTTTGTCATGACGTCCACCGTCCGCTCATCACACCACACGCGGCGCCGGTACAGGTCAATCATCACCATCTCCGCACACCGCGCCTGCAGAGCATCGTCTTCCGCCATGACGGAGAAGAGAAAGTTCTGCGCCTTCTTGTTCACCTGCGCGCCGTTCTTGGCAGTGGGCATGTTCACCTTGCGGATATCGCTGACAATGTGAGAGAGGATCATTTTGCGAATGGCCTTGTCTCGCTCCTGGAGGAGGGTGAAGAGGAGCGGGAAGGTCTCGTCTGTCGTGACGAGGTCCTTGGAGCGCAGCAGCATCATCGCCTTCACGAGCGCGATGCGGAGCTCATGCGGTAGGGCGTCGCCTTTGGAGCTGCGAAGGAGGTCGAGAACGATGTTGGCAACTGTGCGCGCCTCGTCAGGGAAGCAGTGCACCACGTGGCAGACGTAGTTGAGCACCGCAATATACTGCGGGTTCGCCACGCGCTGGGCCGCCACGGTCGCACTCGACGCCTTGAAGTGATCCAGCTGAGCGAGAAACTCATCGTGGTAGGACTCTGGATCCCTTCGTGTCCGGTTCTGCAGCAGCAGCAACGTACCTCGAAAGGCCGGTTCCATGTCGCTGCGAGGAGCTCTCGGTCCGCTCAGTCAACTTGCTTGTATGTTTGTTGTTACCCCTCCTTTTGGCGTCTCTAGCGAGGCAAGCCGCCAAACGCGAAGAGCAGTAAGACTACTTGAAGGAGAGCCTACCTAACACGAAAGTCCGTCGCACGCGGAAGGAAAGGAAGAAGAGGAGCATTCTCTAAATCATCATGGTGGTTTCCTTCATTCTTCTGCATGTCTGCGCACCAAAGCTGCTTCTTTCCACCAGTCTTCTCTCGCCTTTTCTCGCCTTCCCCCCCCCCCCCCCTCCCTCTATGGCACACTTTCGTAGCATCAAGAGGCAGACACAAGTGCAGAATGGTACAGCACAACAAGGAACCTCATCATCAGCTTTTATACCATCTTCCCCTCCGGTGGGTCGCCGACACTTAGAGGTGACTGTGGGAAGAAGGAGGGTGTGCCGCCGTACTATTGACTCGCTTCGGTCCACCCGACATGAGGTTGGCAAGCCACAGGTTGACAAACATGTCGGCAGGGTCCAATTTCTTGCGCAGGGAGAGGAACTCGGCCCAGTGTGCGCCGTACGCGCGCTGGACGTCCACGCTACACCACGCAAAGTACTTGGCCCAGTGCGGGCGTCCGCCCAGTTCCTGCATAATGGCGTTGAAGCCGTCGTAGTACGCCTTTGTGTCCCGCGCCTCGGCCAGGTTCGGGCGGTACATCACCGCGCCGATCCAGCACGTTTCACGGCCGACAGCCGGCGACATGGCCGTCCTGTCCGCTCCGCAGAAGCGCAGCTCGACGGGGAAGTGCACACGCAAGCTCTTCTTCTCCACCATCTCCCGCAGGAGCATGAGCGCATCGGCCGCCCTGTCCACCGGAATAGCCCACTCGTTCGCCCACTGCTTGAACAGACAATCAAAGGTGAAGCAGTCCAATGCACTGCCGTACTGCTCCGTCGGCGCGCCGTAAAACGTCCTGGCGTACAGCTTGTTAATACCCGGCTGCAAGTTCGGACGACGGCACGCGAGGTGCAAGCTCCTCTCCACCACGCCATGCCGGAGCCAGTTTCCCTTGACGGCGCCCTCGCACCTGGCCTTGCGGGAATCCTGGCGACGCCTCCACGTCTCGTACGCGCGCTTCTCAGCGCCGGGCTTATCGACAGAAACGCGGCGGCCGAAGGACTCGTAGCAGCGATTGGTGTGAGGCACCCACCAGAAGCGGTAGTACTCGTTCTCGCGCACCTTCGTCCTCAGCTTTGCCGCATCGCAGGCGTCAAAAAGGGAGAGCGGGCGGCTGCGGAGATGCCACACGGACTTCGTCTCCGCCTGCAGCGTAACCTCCACGACGACGCCGAGCGCGCCAAGGTGGCAGGCGGCCAGGGACAGCTCCTTCGCGGTGTCGCCGTCCTTCGTGTACATGCGTACAGTACCCGTGCCATCCACCAGCACGAGCCGCGTCACGTAGTCACTCAGAGAGGTCGTCCGGATGCCGCTGCTGTGGGTCGCCGTGCCGATGCAGCCGGCCACCGTGGTCTTCACAAATGACGGGACACACAACAGCATCAGTTCGGCCGCGTCAAGCGCTTTAAGCACGTGCTCCATCGACGCACCGCCCTGGCACGTCACCGTTCGTGTCCTCGCGTCAATGTTGAGAATCTTGTTCATCTGGCCCATGTGGATCAGATGGTCGTCGGTGAACGTGCAATGGTTCGGGCTCTTGCCGCCGCCCGCTACCCGGCATTTGCCGCCCGTGGCTCTGATCTTCTTGACTGCATCCACGACCTCTTCCACTGTTGTGGGGGAGTGGAAGGTCCCTGGTGTGCACGAGCCAATCTGTGCAAAGTTCGTCCACACATCCGACGGCGAGCGCGTACTCCGCGCCTCGCCAACGAGTTGCTGCGCACTGCCCCCTTGCTTGGTGACGATATCGTTTGACATTCTCCTTCTTTGCTTCTGTTGAATCTTAGCGAGGGAGCATCACGATGAGGAGGAGGGGGGAGAGGGAACACCGGCAGGGGATGCTATCAGCTTCCGTAACAATAAATGGGTGTATGGGTATAGGGGTATATGAGTGATTCAAGTAGAGCACGCAGCTTTTGGGAGAAGACGAAGTGAGCATATGAATGGGTAAACGAAAGGTGGAGAGACGGAGGAGATGGAGTATGGCTGCTGTGGCATTCCCTATCAGGGTCCCCCCACCCCCATACTTCTCACATTACACCCATGCACACTATTGCCCCACACGCACAGGCACCGATGGGTTCCATATTTCGCCCTCACAGTACCCTTTTTCGGGGATGGCTGCCTTGGATTGATGTCGTGACACAGCGAAAGGGGGGGGGGCAGCAAGTGGAGTGGATGGGCTCTGGAGGTGCGACCCACCGGTCAGTCCTGGCGCATGCGACCAACGCAGAAGGCTGCGAACAGACGTACGGAGGATGGGTCGTGAAACTGGGCAAAGACGGTCGCCATGTCATCGCCGCCTGCGCCGTCCAGTAGGACATCGCCGCCGGGGTGGTACGCAATGAAGGAGGTCACATCGAGCACATTCCCATCCACCACAATGTACAAGTCGCTCCTGCTGCTGTGTTTGGCCACCTCGGCCTTGGTGAACACGCGCTCGCCGGGGCAACGGAACTTGTCCACCAGCCCGAAGAATTGCGTCACGGAGTCCGGCACTGTGCCGGCCTCCGCACCCGCGCCACCAAGGGCTGCATGCGGGACGCCACGCGAGGTCCTCCGCACGAAGCGAGCACGGTGCTTCCACGTCATGGAGATGCACAAAACAGCGACAAGGAACGCAATGATGAATAGCAGTCGGTTCGTGCGCGCTTGGCGCAGCGCCATCCCGTCAGGCCCCGCCTTGTCCTCCGTGCTTGGCAGCCCCGCCTTTGCTGTGCAACCACCCGCTGGGCCTTCCTGACCCGTCTCCCCCACCGCTCTCGCAGCCGCGGCTGAGGAAGAGGAGGGCATCGGTTTGCCCTATTCACTGTCTCCCGAGCACCTAGTGCTTCTCCTTTGGCCTTCACTTAGTTCGTGTCACCCAAATGGCTACGGCGAGTGAGGTGCGAGCCACACGCAGCCGAGCGACGATCCACTAAGGTGTGAAGAGCAGAACGGACTGCCGCTGGTCGAGTTTCTTCAATGGGAGGGGGATAACTACCACAACTTGACATGACAGGAAAGAAGCAGATGTATGAGTACTCATTTTTTGAGAGAGAGAAAGAAAAAAAGGAGTGGAATGAAAGTCGTGGGGGGTACATCTGTGCAAGCAGCAGCAGAGGACGGCGTCGCAACGGCCCATCCCCTCCCCATCAGCGGCTCGCTGCTTTACGCCTGTGCCCGTCCCTCACCACCCCAACCCCTCAGCCTCTCTTCTCATTCGTTGTCTGATTCCTTCCTTGGCTTCCTCTTCTTCTTTTATTCGTTGTTTGAAGGGAGCGGGGGCGTGTTGCTGCGGCAGGTGCAAGAAGGGCGGCATAGGCATGCCTCCTCCGCCTGCTCTCGGTATCGACACCATCATCAAGGGCCCCCTGCCTAGTGATCACCGCCATAGTACTTTACAATCAAGTCGACCGCAGCGCACGGGACGAGCTTCTCGAGAGCGGTCCGTGCCGCTTGCTTCTCGACGGCCTCGCTCTTGCCTGAAGGCGCGCGGGAGAGCTCGCGCGCGAGGGAGCGCACCTTGGTCGACGACGTGTCATCTTCCATGTCAAACACCGTGAAGAGGAAGTTGTACCTCGACAAGTCCAGCGAGATGACGCCGTCCTCGCTCTCCTCCACGAGACGGCAACGAGCTGGGTCCTTGGCTTGCGTCGCCAAGGAAGATACATCATTGCCAAAGCCTGGGCGGCCAACCACCACCAGTGTGAAGCGGTCGAGGAGCTGCTGGAGTAAGGTTAGGGGCCAGCAGCCGGGCTTGAAGAAGGACGCGAACAAGTCTGCGCCGCACGCGAACACAACGCGCACCGGGGCCGCGCCATCCGCAGCGTCCGAGTCCCGCACCCACGCCTGCACGGTGTCCTCCAGGTGCGAGAGCACATGCACAGTGCGCGTGTAGCGGGGCTGCAGTCCTTCCCAGCAGTCCACCTCCAGCTCCGGGTGCCCCGCCAGCGCCGCATCGAGAATGGCGAGCCGATGACGGAGCGGCGCAAGGCCCGGCTTTCCGTAGAGATCGCTCACGGGAGACAGGAACCCGCCAAGCACCTCGAAGGACGGTTGCGCCGCCGACGCATCCTGGTCCCTGTCTGGCAGCAGCAGTAGCCGAGACTTGGCGGCCTCGTACAGTGCGAGGTGGGTGTTGTGGACGGGGTTGAAGCTTCCGCACAAGGCAATCACCACCGGACGTATCCCTCTGGTGCCGGAGGGGCACCTCAACTTCCCTGGGCGAAAACGGTAGGCGTCAGCCATGCAGGAGAAACAGAGACAGGAGCAATGCGCTCAAAGCAAAGACATCACACACACACACACACAGAGAGACACACCGACACAATGTCTCACTTGAGGGACGGCTTTGCACTTACCGGAAAACCAACAGGGAGGAGGAGGAAAAAGAGGGGTGAGGAAGGCGGTGTTGCACGATCCCGTCAGGGGTAGAATAGGCGCGCATGGCAAGCAACGGGAGATTACTGTCAAGCATTGGCGACTGCAGTACACACACCCTCTTTCCTTCTTGCTGTCTTTTCTCCTGTCAAGCATTTCCTGTGTTTGTTGTTGTGTGATGAACAGCTAGAAACGCAAGGCATCGAGCAACTCTTGGGGCAGCTCCTCCCCTTGCGCGTCGCCGTCAACGTAGCTCTGATACTCCTGCTCTCTGCCACGGGGGATGCGCGGGATGCCGAGTTGATAGGTTTCGACATTCTTAATGTACCAAATCTCCTTGGCAAGGATGAAGTCATCCAAGTCCTGCCGCTGCTTGAACGCTGCCATGTACGAGCGTGTCACCTCCACCGCCACGCCCGTGATACCGGCTGCCACGAGCAACGGCATGCGCAGGTACGTGGGCATCGGCAGCACCACGCAGCCCGCCGCGCACAGGATGCCGCCAGGGATGGCCCCGTTGAACTCCATCACGCGAGCCATCCACTTCGCCGTCAACTCCTTCTCCTCGGGGGAGACCTCGTCGTAGTCGTACAGGCCGAAGTCGGTCACAGGGTGATAGTATTGTCGGGCCCGCACACGTGAAGGGTGCACGGGCACCAGCCCCACCCGCTCCCAGAAAGTGTACGGCTCCACCTCGGGTCCCGCCTTGGTGTCCTTTGTTGCCTCGCCGAGTGCGAGAAAGCCCTCGGGGGCCGTCTCCTTGCGTATGTGGCGCATTTCACCCAGCCAGCGCATGTTCTCAAACCTTTGCAGCTCCGCGTCCACGTCGATATCTTCGCTATACACAACGCCTGGCACGCTCGCCCCGCCGCCTGTCAGTCGCCTCCAGCACCGCTGCAGCATTTGCAGGTGCGAGGAGGGAGGGAGGGAGGGGGGACGGCACGAGAAGGTACCGCAGAGAGATTGGGGTACGACAAGTGTGTACTAGTTCATGATGGAGGAGGAGAAATAGGAGCAGAGGTAGTGTCAACAAAGCAGGCACCGAGGCGCTGAAGGGGCAAAGGGGGGAGGGGGAGGTACCACCAGTGGTTGGGACTGCGTCAGGGGACTGGATGAAGCGCTGAGCATAGCCAGAAACCGCTGTCCGTATCAGTCTTTCCTTTCACCCAGAGTGAATCCGCTCCAAAACCCACAGAAGCCTGTATCTGTCCGCCCTCAACGGCAAGCGGGGGGGAAATGGGAGGGAGAGAATGGGAGGGAGGGTCACACATTCCGCTCTACGCACTTGACTTCTCTTCGTTGTTTGTTTGAAGGTTTGCTGCTGATGTTATTACGGGTGTAGGGGGGCCTTAGTTAATGTTGAGTGGGGCAGCACTCAGGTGACGAGAAGCATGGGGAGAGAGTCGAATCCTCCGCTGTGAGGAGGAAGCCAACAACGTGGTTGGGTGGGAGGGCGGAGGGAGAGCAGGTGGAAATAGAATAAATAGTACACGTCCCTGGATCGCCAACAAGAAGCAAAAATTGGACGAGGTCCAGAAGGAGCACCATCGCAGATGTCAGGACATGCAGCACAAGGAAATGAAAGGAAAGCAGAGGAAAAGAGAAAAACACAACGGAGAGAGAGGGCAAGGGATAGCAGAGCGCCATGGCAATCGCGCGAGATATGGAGAGGCGTGAGTGAGGGGGGAAGGAGGAAGGAGGGGTAGCGGAGCGCACAGGCAACCAATGAAGAGCGGCTGATCGGAAAAAGGACAAGGGAAGCGAAAGAGAGAGAGACAAGGAATGCGCTGCCCTCGTGAACGAGCAACGGGAAGCAGCAAACATGCAAGCACGCATAGTTGACAACATAAGGGAGTAGTAAGGGGGGGGGGAAGGAAAGGAAAGAGGGGTGGAGGGAGATTGAGCAATCATGGCGCTAGATTAGGTGGGGGCCTGCACCGGGTGGGGGTCAGTATTCTGGCACGTCTAGGCACACTGCCTGTGTGTGCGCGTTGCGTGTCCCACACAGGAGCAAAGCCAGCGGCTGTACGAGCGTCTGAGAGCACCATCTTGGTACGACCCCCATGCCAAGGAGAGGGAAGGGGGGAAGGATGGGAGTCCACCTTCACCAAACAACGACATGTTAGCGGAGAACATAAGAAACGAGAGCAGGGACACGGCACATGGGACTTTGGCTCCATGAGTATTCCCCCGCTGCCGACTGGATGCAGCACTCCACCTTTTGCGCATATTAACAATGATAGTAACAAGAAACAAACCTAAACGTTCGTCGATGTCACTGTTGCTCCAACGGTCCTCTTTGCAGGAGGGGTTCGCTCCTGTCGGTATTTTGCGGGAAGGAGAGAGTACGCAGGCAGAAGTCTGCCTAGCAGAGAAGAGGGAGAAGATAAGGGGGGAGGGAAAGAACACGAGACGGGATCCATCGACGACGGGGAGGGGGGGTGACCACTATATATGTATCGGTACGTACGCAAAACCAACGAGCAACAATTGAGGGAAGATGGGGAGTTATCCTGTGAGCACTTAAGGAAACAGATTGAGAGGAAGAGCGGGAGGCGGCCTCACGGCAGCGACGGCAAGGCACAGCAAAGACAAAAAGGGGTGGGCAAAGGGTAGGGCAGGGCGGGGGGGGGGGGGATAGAGAGAGAAGGTAGGGTTCGTCCGACACATCAGGCATACCGGGGAGGTCGAGCGGGAAGCAGCAGCAAAAACAGGGGGACACCACAACGCGATGGGAGGGGGAGGGAGAGAGACAAGAGCAGGAGAGGGAAAAGAAAGCGGCAGAGAGGTCCTAGAGGTCATCAATGGGGACACGTGGGGGGCCGTCCAACTCCGTCTCGTTGTTCAGTTGGATGACGGAGTCCTCCTCGATGCTGTATGACTTGACGGAGCTGATGTCGTCGTCCATGAGCTTGCCCGTCTTCATAACCACGAGGACCTGCGAGGATGGGGGGATGTGGTAGACCTGGTGGAGGTAGCGCTTGAAGGTGTGGATCTTGACGGAAGCCCAGTCGCCAAAAATCTCGTAGCTCTTGTCCCCGTGCGAGACGTAGATGCGGTAGGCGTTCGGGGCCTCGGGGCTGATCGTGCTGAAGTTGACGCTCGTCAAGGCGTGTGTCGACAGCTTTGTGGTGTTGACGCCCTCGGGCTGCGAAATCTGCCCGGGGGCGTGGCGGAACAGCTTGGCGTGCCGGGTGATGTGGCCATGGTAGCAGGGGAAGAGACGGCATGTGTGGGCGTACTTGCGCTGGTGCTTCCGGTCATTGATCAAGGCACACGCGTCGTCGTTTGGGCACAGGGGGAGGTCATCCCGCACGCTGGACGCGCTACTGCACGAGTGCACCGAGGAGGAGCTCGTCTCCTCCACCATGGCGGTGCTTGCGGTTTTGCTGCTGACGCTGGCGAGCGCGCCGCCAAAGGCGTTCAGCGGGCTGCCGCTGTGGCTGCCGCCACCGGGTCTGCTGCTCCCGCCGAGGGAGCCCTGCTGCTGCGCAGCCGACATGGCCGCCGCGGGATAGTCAGGGGCCGGTCCGCTGCCCCCAGCGGCCCGACCGCCGCCGCCCATCTGATGATGAATGCCCCCGCCCCCCACCGGCGGCATGCCTTGGCGATGCACGTTGGGCCCCGGATAGGACCCGCTGCCGCCCTCGTAGCTCCCCGTGTGGTAGCTCGTCGGGCTGCCGTTGTAGGCGACGCTCCGATGGAAGGCCGAGTTCGGCGAGGAGAGACCAGACGAGCGATTCTGCTGTGGTGCCATTGGCGATGTGGGGTTGCTGTTCCGGCCCTGCCCCGGCGACGGCGTGGGATGGGGCGAGGTGTGGTTCGACGAGCCAACGGATGGGGGGATGACAAAATTTGACGGCGCGTAGCTGTTGCTGCTGGTGCTGCTGTTGTGGTTTGGGGCGAGCGGCGGATTCCGCATGTCATGAGTGCCGCGGGAGGTTCCCTCGCTATTGTCCAGCGGGGACGCGTTTGAGCCTGACGCGGAGCGGTAGCCTCCGTTATGAGTTCCCCCGAAGCGACCGTACGGCTGCTGCGTGTGATTGTGGTTGGGATTGTGGTGGTGGTGGTGGTGGTGATGCGTGGGCGGGCGGTAGCTGGGTGGGGCCCCCGGCGACCCTGTGGGCGATTGTGGGGGGAGCATCTGGCTTGGCGCGGAGCCCACACGCATCCCACTGTTCCCGGTGTAGCTGTTAGTGGCGCTTGAGATGCCGTAGAAGCGGCTGCTCGGGGCAGAGTCTCCACCGTGAAACTCCGTGGTTTGGGGAGGCAAGGGGCCAAACGGAGAGCGGGGAGTGCTCCTGTCCGCGGGCGATGTCGGGAAGTTGGCCTGGTGGATCCCGTTGGTGTTGGCTGGACTTCGGAGACTGCTGCTATCGGTATGGTTATTGGTGTGGCTGTTCTGGTTGCCCTGGTTGACATTGCTGAAGGCGCTGCCGGCCGGCTGGTATTGCTGGGTTGGGCTATAAGGAGAGTGCCGATATCGACTCGACACCTTCACCGGGGAGCTTCTTCCTAGCTCAATCGGGGACGAGACCTCCGCGCCTTGTGACTGCTGTTGGGATGGCTGCTGTTGCTGTTGCTGCTGTTGTTGTTGCTGTTGCTGTTGTTGTTGTTGATGTTGTTGTTGTTTGCTTGCATCGTAGGCAGCCCTATTGATCTGACCACTAGTCGGATTCACGTAAATCGGAGTACGAGGCGCTTGCACCGGACTCGACGGCTGGGAGGACCGCTGCTGTTGTTGGGGAAGTGACAACTGGGACAGCGAGCCGTCCTCGGACGCAGCGCGGCGCACATAGGGAGAGTGTGTGTACGAGTTGCGCGGCGCAGGTGCCGGCTGGCTGCCGCCCACCACACTACTCGATGGACGCATAATGAACGCGATGCGCTATAAGGCACACTGCTCTCAATCACGCAAGTGGTGTGCCTGCAAGGGACGACAATGGGGACCCACTTTTTCTGGCCGCCACTCTCTGGATGACGAGAAGGAGAAGTGGTGACGACAAGGTCGGTCAGGACCAGGCTCTTCACGTCCCTGCCTGGTGCAGCCGAACGGAGAAGAAGAGAGGGGAGGGGGAGGTGGACTGGCGAGAAGCAATACGGCCAGTGCGCGGCTGAGTCGAAGGCACGGCGGGAGAGCAGCAGCGTGGAGGGAGGGGGAGGGGGGAAATGGAGAGGTCAAGGACAAGAAAAAGAGTTGTTTCTCTGAGAAGTTAGCACGGAAAGGAATGCCCCGTGTGAGGGGAGTGGAAGAGGAGGGAAGGGGGGGAAGAGGGGGAAGGCTACAATGCGCTCTAGGCAATAACGAAACAATGTGAATACAGTAGTGAAGAAAGCTACGAGGAAAGCTAATACGAACTGAAATGAATGATAATGGTAATAACAGTAGTAACAACTAAAGTGCTTCGGAGAGCGTCTGAACCTCTGACAAAGAAGAGGCTTCGTGTGGTGGTTGTGCGTGAAGGGGACAGCAGCAAGTAGAGGGGAGGGGAGGTGTGGTTGATTAAATGGGTGAGTATACGCTACACAACTATGATTCTACAGTGTGGCACATGAGCGTTAAGGAGGAAGAAGAGGAGAGAGTGGTGCTTCGACAACGACAGGCGAGGCAGTGCGCGAGGAGGGGAAACATCAACGGGGTGAAGGTTGGCCCCACCCCACACACTGTTTGACGGACTCACCTATTGGGCACTTTCATGAGAGCCACCATAGCACTGAAGCGAGAGAGTGTGTGTGTTTGTGTGTGAAGAGTACATAGCGGCGGCGCCGTCCCCCCCCCCCCCCTGCAGTGGCGGGAGGAGTAGGTTTAACAGACACAAAAGGGTGTAACCGCACAAACACACACCATGCACCGCCAACGCCTGACGTAAAGGCAGCGGAGCGATGTGCGCTGGAAGGGATGGGGAGAGAGAGAGCAGAGACGAGAGGGAGGATGGAGAAGGATATTCGTCAGAACCGGCGCGCGAGTGTGCCGTATAGACGAGGCGAGATGGCGCCGTCAAACAGCGGCGCCAACGAGACAGCTGACGAGGATGCCTTTGTGCCGCGTGCGCCGGCCTGCTCGCTAGCGGCCGCAACCATGCCCTCGTGCAAGTACAGGGTGCGGTCCAGCAGCAGGAGACTCTCCACCAGATGGCACATCCACATGCGCAGAACAGTCAGTCCGAGGAAGGACGAGAAGAGCGGGCGGCAGTAGGCGTCGACAACGTCCCGCAGGACGGCGGCGGCGGCGGCGCCTTTGAGAAAGGCCTCCTCCTCCTCACGGCAGCTTGCACATACTTGGCTGTGCCACGTGTACCCCGTTATCTTGCCCGTCGCAGCGTAGACGTACTCGTCAAGCACCAGCTCCACAAACGAACGGAAGTCTAGGCGCTCCTTCACCTTGGTGACCTTGCGCAGGAACGAAGGCTCCAGGTGCGGGAGAGGGGCGAAGGGGCACTTGTGGTCGCACACCACGGGTCTACCACCACCGCCGCTGGTCGCTGTCTCTGTCGTGTACGCATCGGCCCAGCGCGACCAGAGCACACCGAGGAGGCTGCGAAAGAAGAGAACTTTGGCGGAGCTTTTGTGTCCCTCTGCTGATGTTGTGGCCCACATATCCAGCGGCTGTGTCGCCAATAGCAGTGATACCTTCTCCACTGCCATCCCGCGGCGCTGCAGCGCTGTGCTGAGGGGGAACCCGTCACGCGTCAAGGCGTGCCAACAGCAGCTGACAAGCAGCAGCCCGTGCGACTCCGTCTGCAGAAACAGTCGGCACACGTTGGAACCGAGGTCGCCGCACGTGTGGAGCCCCATCATGACGGTGTCGCAGAGCGAGGGGACCGTGACAGCTGGACTGAGCGTTTCGGCAAACGGCAGCACGCGAAGCACCACGGCATTGCGCCTTTGCGGGTCCTCCCTCTCCATCGCCTCCTTCACGACGACGGGCAGCTCTGGTGGGCCGCCCTCGCCGCTCATCCACAGCATGTAGGGCTCCCGCCTGGAGCTGTCATCACCAACCACAATGTGCCTCCCCGAGGCGTCGTCGTAACCCGTAATCGTGACAAAGCCCTCCTCCATCGAGTAACACGGCCGCGGTCCTTGAGCAGAACAAGGAGAGGGAGGCGGTGGATGGGGATCGGACTCGGCAAGGCACGCGGGCATCTCTCTGCTGCCCGTCCCCTCCCCTTTGTGGCTGTCGGAGGGGAGGTGTCTCGCCATGCGCACCACAAGAGCGCGCGCGCCTCGGGGCAGGTGCACCGGCGAGAGTCCGTGGCGTGACAGCGCGGAGGGGACCGCGGCTGTGTCGGTATCGTCCGTGAGGCGAGGACGCTTGGCCGAGGCCGCCTCGCCGCGGCCGTCGTCGTGCACCACCGCAGAGGGAGCGCCGCTCTCAGCGGGAAGTGGGTGGAAGAACGCGGCCGTCAGCTTCTCCGCGTAGCGCTGCTGCGATAGTTCGAGGTTCCATTGGTTCGCCTCCGCCTTGGTGGGCACCCCAGGCGGCGCCGGCGGCGCACTGTTGCTACCGCTGGAGCTATCGCAACTGCTGCCGTTGTCGCGGAGGTGCATGTGCGCGTGCTTGAGGAGGAGTGTTGGGTTCGCTACTCGCACAACCTTTCCACACAATCGGCACTGCAGCTTGGCGGCGTTGTCATGCTCTCGCACGGTGGCCTCGTTGACTGCCGCGGCGGTGGTAGAAGCCCCTCGCAAGGACAGAATCGTGTTGGCGTCGCTGTTGAAGGCGTCCTCCTCGAGGTCAACCTTGTCCGCGTCGATGTCGGTCACCGCACCGGTTCCCTCGTCGATCGTCCGAACATGCCCGCGCAGCAATGATGCCCAGTCGACGGTGTCACCCAGCCGGCAGACGACACTCCCAATGTGGCCACGCCTCTCATAAAACAGGTTCGTCATATCCCTCCCCTTCTCGCCATCACGGAGACTGATACTCGCGCTCAGCGTGCTCTCCACGCGCTCCGGTGCTCGCTCCTTGTGCGCCGGGTTGCAGTCGATCCCGATGACCTGCAGCCCCGCACAGAGCGCCAAGGTGCGGGAGACATATCCTTTGCCTTCGCCAATGTTGATCACACTTTGCGGTGTGCCCATCGAGCCGGCGCCACCTCCAGCGCCACCACAGCAACAGACGAGGTCTGCAACGGTGTCGTGCATGATGGCGACCTCGTGCTGCTTCTTTGGGTTCATCCCAAGCGATAGGACCTGCTTGAGCACGCGCTGCCGACGCTCGGTGGTCCCATCCCGGCTGCCGCCCTGGACCTCATCTCCCGCCCGTCGCCGAATCTCGTCCAGTGGACGTAGTGTGGCGCTCGCCGCGTCGTTGTCTTCGCTTCGTCGACGCCCAAGCATGAGCTGGTTCGTTGCTTGATAGAACTCGTGTAGTTTCGCCAGACCCGGTGAGTCGGAGATACCCCGGCCTTTGATGTCCCGCTCCGGCGGCCCCGCCTGCACGTACGCGCGAAGGCTTGCCATATTCCTTGCCGCACTCGCGACCTCCCCAGCCTCCTCGGTTTCGTCCCCATCAAAGAGGTCTTGGAAGGCGTTGCACCGCTCAAGGGTGTACGCCACCTCCGCACGCGTGATCGCATCGCCGCCAACGTGGGTGCTCGACGCCCGCCAGGCCTCGCCGCGGATGTAGTCAAAGAACTTCTCTGGGTGCCGTTGGATGAGACGTGTGTTGGTCAGAAACGCGCACAAGTCGTCAAGGTAGCGATTCAACGCGTCATACTCGGTCGACTGAAGATCGTCCAGACGGCTTGCTGCGAAGAAGGAGTAGCCCTTATGGTAGTTGTGGTGGTAGCCCTGCGGGAGGGGCAACGCCAGCTGGTGGTGGGAGCCGCGCGCTGCCGTCGGCATCCGCCACAAAGGCAAAGGTTCTCTTTCTCTCTCGCTATTTATCTCACACGTAGCTGTTTGTGGTGATTGGTGGCGGGTGGACCTCAACAGAAGAAAACAGTAAATGTGGTTTTGGGTGCTGCACTGTAACAGATCCACCAGTGAAGTCAATGGAAAGGGACACGGAGCTCCTCACAAAAAAAAAAAAAGTGGTTGGGCAACACGGTAGGAGCACCGCCACTTCCTTCCCTTTTCTCTAAAGAGGGACAGAGCCACCGGGCAGCAGAGAGAGATGGGGGGGAGGAGGGGAGGAGTGCGTGGATTGCAAAGAGATAGAACAACAGGAAGGGCGGTGAGCGCAGTCTCCCTCCCCGTACAGGGCGAGCACGCACCACCACCACTTCCCCCACCCCCTCCCAGCGAAGGGGCGATTCCTCCTTTCCTTTCTCCTTTCCGGTATACACACGCTAAGTTCAGCAAAACATGGGATAGCAAAGTTCCTAGGAGCTCATTCACAGACACCCGCACACACATACACCACGCGCGAGACACACTCTCTCTCTCTCTGTATCCCACTCCTTCACTGCTTCAGCGGTGGTGTCGGTAGTTACGTGGCAAAGGACGCGTGTTCGTCAGCACCACCGCTAGCTGCTGAGAGAGGAGCCCAAGATCCACGACGGCGTCACGCCTCCTCCGTTGCCAGGCGGAGGCGCTGGATCTTGAGCTCCTCTGAAGTCACTTGAATCTCATCGTCGAGGAAGCAAGCGAAGCAAACAAAGTCCAGGTCGCTGGGGTGGTCCTTGAGGAAGCGCGAGACCTCGTCCACAGCGATGCGGGTGGCTGCGCGCAACGGGTAGCCATAGACACCGGTGCTGACGCCACATAACCCGACGGAGCGCAGACCATTCTCCACCGCTAGCGTCAAGACGGAGCGGTAGCATCTGCGAAGGGGCTCGGGCTGCTCCCCCATGGGGCCCACCGTGTGGATCACATACCGCGCGCCAAGGTTGTAGCCCTTTGTGATGACGGCCTCCCCGGTGGGACAGCCATTGTGCGTCGCGCATTCCCTCACCAGCAAGGGCCCGGCGGCACGGTGGATAGCTCCGTCCACCCCGCTGCCGCCAAGCATCATCTCGTTGGCAGCGTTCACGATGGCGTCGAGGCCGAGATTCGTCACGGGGCCTGGGTACACACCGATCTTGGCGAACACGGCATCCGCCATGTCCGCCCGGGGGATGTCGGCGGCCGTTTTCGGGCACGGGATGAAACACGAGAAGGCTGCGAAGTCCTCGCGGGTGGCTGTTTTCCACTGCTCAATTGGGTAGTCAAAGAGGGCTACCTGGGCGGGGCTGAGCGGGCGCTGGAGGATCTCGCGCCGCAGCCCCGGCGCGCGTGGCGACTCCATCGCCCTTGTGCACAGCTTAAACGGACGGGTACTCATCGCGTGCTAGCAGGGAAGGGGGAGAAGAGGAAAGAGCGGAGATGGCAGCGAAAGGGGAAGGGGAAAGGAGATAACATACAGTCTTCACGCGGTGGGGCCAAAATGCAGCACATCTCTCGCCGATAGCTCTGTGTGGCGTTTTGACAAGCCCCATGCGAGGAGGAGAAGAAGGAAGGGGGGGGGGGGGCATGGCGACGCAGCAGACGACAGGTAGTAGTAGATAGCAGGGGAAGAGGAAACGCACAACGGCGATGTTGGAACGAGCATGGCATCAACGGGGAAAGCCGAAGCAAAACATAAGGTGAACACAGAGGAAGGGGGGAAGGAAGGGGAAAGGTGGTGCCGCCTCTTTTGTCCGGCCTAGCGTTTGCGGAAGTCGTCCACGGAGAACTCCTTCGGGCGTGGTATTTTCTTCATGCGGTAGTCCTTCGAGCCGATGTAGTTCGCCTCGGCCGACCCGTCGAGCCAGTTGTTCTGCGCCTTGTCCACCATGGCGTCCATCTCCTGGGCGGAGAAGGAGATCTTCTGCGTCCTGTTGGTCACTGGGCCTCGTCCCCGATGCTCGCCGACCATGGCGCCGGGTGTCTTCATCGCCTCCGTCGTCGTGCGGTGCTCCGTAGTCAGGAAGGCGGCGAGCCAGGCAAGCCCGAGAAGAAACAGCACCTGGATGTTGATGTACGCCAGGGAGAGGCGAGGGTACTTCTGGTTGTACTTCCACCACGAGACGTGCTTCTTCACCTGCACGACGTTGTAGCCGAAGCGCGGCGCGAGCTTGTCGTCGGTGGGTGGTGGAGTCGTGTAGGCAATCTCCCCTGTCGGCCACTGCACCTTGGAGACAATGTACTCGCCCTTATCGTCCACAATGGGCACGGTGTCGGGATCCTCGTACGTCCTCTGCACCCATCGCACCGGCTCCGGCTCCGGCACGGCAACATCGTCCCCACTGGCGCTGGATGGCGCCGGCGATGTCTCCTCCGTCGCCCCGCTTGCTCCTTGGGACTGACCCGGAGCTTCCGCATCAGGACCCGCTGCAGAGCGGTCCTTCGCCCCGTCTGGCGCCGTAGAGCCTGTATCCCCCAGCGCCGCATTCGCGGTGTGACGGGCAGCTGCGGGGGTGTCGGCTTCTCCGGTGCCGCCGTCGTCGTCGGGCACCTTTCTCGAAGCAGCGCGACAGAGACAAACGATCGCGGCAGGTTGCCCACCACGACAGAACCGAGGCACAGCCCAAAGACGAAGCATCATGTGCGTGCAAACGCTACTGGATGAGCAATGATACTAACAAAGGTGAGGAAACGCCAAGTCACGCGCGTGTCGATGTCTCCCCCTCTCCACCTCTTCCGTAAATGCGTGCCTGTATCTGTGTGTGTGTGTGTGTGTGCTGACTCTGTGAGCTGTGGGCCACAAGTGAAGCACAGTACGCACACCCGTTTGTCCGACTTCTCAAAGTAGCCTGTATGTTATGACCTGATTTTTCAATCACCTAAAGGGAGAAGAGGAACGAGAGAGAGAGAGAGGGCAGGGAGGTGCATGTGCATGCGTGTGGCCAGCGTATGTCGGAAAAGGTGTAAGACAGGGAGGGAAGGGGGGGGGTAGCGAGCGACATGGCGGAGTTGACGGGAATCCACTGTCGCCTGCCGTGGGGAAGTAAACTTGCCGGGGTACACCCCTCCCCCCCCCCCTACTCCATAGTACCTAAGCCCACCGCGCACACCTCCGTGCAGACAGAAAACAGGAAGCAGCCATAGCTGCAAAGTCCTCGTAGATGCGGCGGCAATGGTCACTCCTTCCTTCCCCCCAACTCATCCTGCTGAAGAGGGGGGAACTCACTCCTTTTTGCTGTTTGATTTCGTTAGTGGATCTTACGTTATGGGGGGCTTAAAACAGTGTCGTGAACCAGCGCCAGCACAATAGAAAACAAGGAAATGAGAGAGAAGCTCGCCAGATAGAACAAAACTTATATGGAAGGGATAGTGGGACCAACGCTAAGGACGGGTGGACGGGTGGGGGGGGGGGGGGTACGGAGTGGATTGGGGAGAAGGGAAGAGAGAGGAGCAGCGAACCTCCCCCTCCCTCTCCGTGTGTCTCCCTGGCAGGTAACCACCCTCCCCCCCCCCCCCTTCCGCCAACACGAGAAGGGAAAGGACACATGGTATGGAACGACAGGTGACACCGGGCGGCTTCTCTGGCGGAGAAGAGAAGAAGGTGGTCAGGTGGTGGAGGTCGTCTCACCAATCAGGCATGATGAGCGGTGGATACGGGATCTGCCGCGCGTCACTGGTTCTGTCTGTCTGCACACACACACACACACACTTTCACACTCAGATCTTGTCAGGTCCCGCTTCTTCGAGCTTCGCCTCCCCTCCCCCCTTTAGGTGCGCTTGTCCTCACGGCGAGAGACGATGCGCTCCTCCTCCACATTTTCGTGGATCATCTTCTCCTCCTCCGGGAGGTGGTTGATGCGGGCCTTCCAGTACTTGATCCACTTGGAGCTATCCTGCAGCTCCTCTCGCCGCCCCTGCAGGTCCTGGCTCACCATCTTGCGAGCAAGGTCATTCATCTTCCTCACGTACACCGTCTCCGAGTCCTGGTGCTTCTTCTGCTCCTTTGCCTTCTCCTCGTCGCGGCGCTGCTGGATGGTGGAGTCGTACTCCTCGAGGATCAGCTTCATGGAGTTCTTTACCGCGGTCACGTCCTCGTCGGTGAGCAGGGACGGCGGCAGCGGGCGCCACGCGAGGTGGGAAAAGGGTTTCATCTCCTTCTCAAAAAGCTTGACGCCGTTGTAGTCAAAGATGCGGTACTGCGGGGCCATGGTGGTGTTGCGCAGCGATGACACCCACGTGGCGAAGAAGCGGCCACTGGGGTCCCACTGCGCGTCCGTGCCGCTGACGTTCGCCAGCCGCCGCTTGTCGACGACGATGCCGCTGTCGTTGATGTGGAAGAAGTGCAGGATGGACTTGGTGAAGTTGACGGCCACGAGGTGGGTGCCCTTGGGAGCCCAGAAGAGATGGGTGGTGCTCGTGAGGGACTCGTGCAGCAGCTTGGGGTTGTTGTGCCGGATGGAGTAGATCTGCAGAATGCTGGACTCGGCGAGCTGCGCGGTGGCGCTACCGCCAGTGACAGCGGGCTTCTCGAGAATGATGGCGAAGTAGTCGCCGGCGGGCTGCCAGGCAAAGCGGTTGGCCGAGTGGCCGGGCTTGACCTGCAGCTGGATGGCGGCCACGCTGCGTGGCATAATGTGGAAGAGACAGTACTCCACCGTCTTCTTCAGCGTCACCTTCACCGAGAGGTGGGTGCCGGCTGGGTGCCACAGCATGTCGAGGCGCTCAGCGTTCATAAAGTTGCGCTGAATGAGTACCTCCTGCGAGGCCACGTTGTCCTCCTCGTCAAAGTGGATGTTCGCGATCACCACTTTCCAGCCCTGGTTGGCGCCTAGGCACGACACGTACGCCATCTGCGTGCCCACCGCGGGATTCCAGTCGGCCTTGTAGAGGCCGGGGATGGCAAACGTGTGCGAGGTGGCCGAGGGATCGTCGCCCTTGACCACACGCATGCGCTCGGAGTCGTAGATGTTGAGTCGGCCAACGCCAACGGCACCCGCACTCTCCGGTGTGTACCCTGTTTTACACACCACCACGAGGGAGTCGTCGGCACTGAAGCGCGTGATGGGCCAGAGGTCGTCGGTGTGGAGGTCCAGGTTCCCCAGCGTCCGAATCTTGCGCGCGGTGCGCAGGTTCCACACGCTCAGGTCGTTCGCTGTCTTGATCACAATGTACTTCTCGCAAGGCGACACCATGAACGCCTCCACGTCCTCGGGAATCTCAAAGAGCAGTCCCATCGTGCGGCCACCCCACACGCGCAGGCCGGTGTCGTGCTCGGAGATGACAATGGTGCCGTACGTGGACCACACCGGCATGGGACGCACCGCCGGAACGAGACTACTGACAAGGCCTGGGCGAAGCGACTTGTGGCGGCGGTCCATCTCAGACCACTTCCCGATGGAGTCGTCCTTGCGGAAGTTGGGGCGGCGGTAGAGGGTCGGCTGGTTCTTGTCCCACTCGAACCAGTACCACTCGCAGTCCTGCGCGATGCCGCCTTTGATGAGGTACTGCGGACGCGCCTGCTCGTCCTCGGCCATGTTGTTCGAGAAGTCCTCGCCCTCAGCGCTCTCCTCCGGCAGCGTTGGTGGCACATACTCCTCCTCGTCCGCCTGGGCCCTGTCGAGTGAGCTCCAGCGGTAGGTCGTGATGACGTCGGAGCGGGTGAGGTGGTACAAGTTGAGCTTCGCGAGGGCCGCCTCGGCGTCGTTCTCGGTGGCAAACGTCATGAAGGCGCCGGACACCAGGCCCGTCTCCTTATCGGTGAGGAGGAAGAGGCTGAACGAGTTGTGGCCCAGCAGCTCGGCGAACTTGCGCTCGGCGTGGCGCTGGAACACGCCGCGCTTCTCGGGGGTCACATTGCCAGGGAGGCCGTTGAGGATAATGTGACGGCCGCTGTTGCTGTCGGACATCTTCGTTTACGGTAGTTACTGCGGAGAGAGGGCTGAAGTGGCAGCGCGCGGATAGCAGAGACGGGAGGGGGGGGGAGGGCACGCACTTGCGGAAGATAGACAGTCACGTGTGTGCTACGAGAAGGAGAGAAGGCGTGAGTGAATGAATGGAAGCTGTTTTGGGTGGCAGTCCTTTAAAACAGAGGGGAGAAGAAGAGGGAAGAGAAGGACAAACAAATAGGACTAGGCTAGAGGACTATTCTTATCGTAGCGAGGTGACGGCAGGGAAAGAGGGAAGGAGGGAAGAAGTATTGAGAAGAGGAAGACTCTTGGTGCACGAAGGAATCCACATGATCGAGCGGGCGTGAGTGTATAAGGGGGGGTAGGCACGCGTGCGCACCCACAAGCAGAGCCTATCCCTCCCCCCTGCTTCATCGCTGTGAATAGCGACCCTTTCTCTTTGCACTCTCTGTTATGGTTGCTAGTCAACCGTTTGTCTACTTTCTTGTTTTCGGTCGTGACGAAACGTAATGTGCTACAGAGAGAGAGAGGAAGGGGGGGGAACCAAAAACATACTAGAAATGGCGGCCTACGGGACGGATAGAGAGAAGGAGAGAGGAAGTTCCCTCTCCTTTTTTCCTGTTGCTGCCGCCGTCCTCCACTCCCTCACCTTCCTCCACGAGGAGGAGGGGAGGGGGAGGGCTGATCAAGACACCGCGCGCTCGCGCCTGGGCAATAAAAAAACCTTTAGGAATGGAAAAGGGTAGCAGCACACAACGGCGACAGGTCGCATCACCCGTGTTGGCTTGCTTCCTACGCGGGGTGTTGTTCGAGAGAGGGGGAGCTTACTCGGCCTCCGCGGCAACCTTCGCCTGGAGACGATTCCAGATATCCTGCTGGTTGTGGCCGCGGTTCCACATCTGGAAGATGGGCTCGTACTGGTGGATGACGTACTTGTTGTACAGAATCGGCACCGTCAGGAGCAGCGGGACGCGGATGTACCCACGGGCAAACGTCCAATGGAACACCTGAGTCCAGAAGGGGAACGACATGATAGGGGGGGGGGGGGGCAACGAGAAGAGCTTTCCTTTCTTCGATAGTGCGGTAAGGCAGCCGATTCGTCGACAGAGGCGCTAAGATACTACAACGGGGAAAGAGAGAGGTAGAGAGGCCACTAGATTCCTACAGAACAGCAGACAGTCGAACGAAGGGGAAAGAGAGCATTAGTGCGTACCATGGAAGCAGAGAACGGCATGGAACCGACCATCATTCTGCAATGATAGCGAAGGAGGATAGAGAGAGCGATATCAGTGGCGGCATGGGAGAAGACCACGCGCCGCTGAGTGCCCCTCCGCCCCACATACACTGGCAGAGAAGGAAGGTGAGGGAACGACAAGAAGACTTGCTGCCCCTTATCTCGTGGAGAAGGGACCAGTTGAGATGCCAAGGGGGGGCGGCTTCCAAGCGTGGCCAGTCCCACACGTGCGGCAAGGAGAGAGTTGTTGTTGTTGTTGTAAAGTGCACTTTGGTCAACGCTCCGATGCCGAGGGGGAACAGCCCCAACAGGGACGGCAAGAAGACTCAGCAAGCCCCAAGGTGAGTAGGGAAACAAGTGGGGGTGACGGGAGATGTCTGCAACGAGCGAAGTATGTACTTCCTATTCTTGGATAGGCTTGTCCCCCCTCCACTACCCAAGAACTACGACACAACTACACAACAACAATGATCATAATCTACCTCTTCATTTTTTGTTCCTCTAGGGACCTCCCTGTGCTCCCCTCGTTGGCATCGAACTGAGGAAGGGCATACTCGAATACTACGGCAGTGAAACAAACGCCTGTGAAGCAACAGCGGTGGTGCATCAACACTACTTGTAAGAAATGAAGGGGGGAGGGAGTGGTGCGGGCAGGCTCGAAGGCAGAGGGACGCAGCAGACGCCGCGGTCTAGCGGGGAAGGTAAAGAGAAGGAAGGAAGCCGCCGCTGCCTGGTGCGTAGGAGGGAGTATACAGTTCGCTAGAGAAAAGGAAACGAAGGATTGGAGAAGAGAGGGAATGGGGGGGGGGGGCACGGCGTCAGAGGCAAAGCCTTCTGCTTCGGTGGCCTCTCTCTCTCTCCCCCCCCCCCTCTCTTCCCCATACTCGGCTACACATAGGCCGCCCACGTTGTTGGCTTCGTGTGGTAGCCATCCTTGCGGCGCCAGTTCGAGTACTTCTCCTTCATGATGTCCTGGTAGCCCGTGGCCCACAGCATGTCAAAGGTGAGGGGGAAGTCCACCTTGGTCGGCTCCTCAATGATGGGTGCCCACGGCTCAATCTTCTTGCTACGCGCGCCGTGGATGGTGCCCTGGTCGTCGACGAGGCCCCAGTCCGAGACGGACTCGCGAAGCGCGCGCGTCCACAGTAGCTTCAGCGCAAACACGCCGCCGTCGAGCTCCTCGGTGATAGGGATCTGGCAGCTGAAGCGGGTGTTGTAGGCGATGTCTGGGCGGTCGAGCGCGCGCCACGCGGTGAGCGAGGTGTACTCCCAGCGGTTGGGGGGAAGAAGGCGGTCGAGCGTCTCGATATCGACATTCACCAGGCACCCATCGCCGTGGTTCCAATCGGAGCAGTCCGTGTTGTTGCACTTGCCCCAGTGGTTGGCGTGGCCGTGGCACATGCCGGAGCCGTCGATGAGGGTGTTCAGTGTCACGTCCGGCATGGGGTACATGCGAAAATGGAACGGGTGGCCGTCAAAGGAGACCACAGTGAAGTTGATCAGCTTCACCTTGGACTTGCTCTCGTAGATCTTGCCGTCGACGGCGTACTGCTGGCTCATGCGACGAGCAATGGACTTCTCGGGCAGCACCCCGGTGCGGCGCTTTTCGCGGTAGTTGAGCTTGTCGACCATTATCTCGGCGCGCTTCAGAGGCTGCTGGAGGCAGTTGCGGTGGGACACGTACCAGCGGCCACGCTTCTGGGTCTCGGCAAGCTCTTCGATCTCGGCGTGCACGTGCGGGACGATACGGTAGCCACGGGACACCGCCAGCGACGCCGCAGAGCCGACAAGGGCAGCGGATGAATGGACAACACGCAGCATTTGCTAAGGTTTACGGGATGGGGGTGGGATACAAGGGAAGCTTACCCCGCCAGGAGGTTCCTACTACAAAGACAAGAAGAGATGAAGCGACTACTACACTGGGGGACAGCCACGTGTCTGTGCCTGAGCTGTGGGAAAAAGGGGCAGCAACGGCTAGAGAGAGAGAGGGAGGACTAAACTACTCGTACGCGGTACCCTCGCGGCACGCGGAGGAGGAGGAAAGGGAGACGTACAGAGAAGACGAGAGAAAGAGACGCGTGCAGGCGCAGGGCCACGTCAGAACCATATCTGCGCCAGTCCTCCCCCATGGGCCCGTCCCCCCCCCCCCTCCTTTTTTCCTTCGCTTTCCTTCGCTTCATGGTGTGCCTTGCGGGATATTGGTCGGGTGTATTCTGCTGCTTCTATATCGTGATGGGTAGGTTGAGAAATAGAGATGTGCGTGGCGAGCGCGAAGGGGAGAAACACAAAGGAGCAGATGCACGCAGGCGCGTTGCTTCGCAACAGGGCTAGATGTCATCCATAATGTCGAGGAGGTTGTTGTCGTCGCCGTTGCCGCCGCTTTGGGTGGCTCCTGGCGGTTTGCCTCCGCCCAATCCACTAATGATGCCGAGGAGCTGCTTGTTCTCCTCCCTCACGGCCCCGGCATCCATCTTGTACACCTTCACCATGGAGGAGGCGGGGGAGGTGGTCGCGGCCGGGGAACTTGGCATCGGAGGCTGTTGCTGGGCCGCAGGGGCCGTGGCAACAGGCGCGGTGGCGGTGGCGGTGGTGGTGAGGCCTGCCGGCGCGCCGTCATCAGTGTCGTCTTCGAACAAGCTGAGTGCGATCTTCTCCTGCGGCTGCGCTCGCTTGCCAGCAAGTTGGGACAGGTAGTTCATCTCGTTCTGGTACGCCTGCAGCTGATCGGAGGGTGTTGGCAGAGGCGCCATCGGTGCTGCGGGTGGTGGGGTGCTTGGCATCTCCCGTGCGTGTGTGGCGAGCACGTCCTTGGTCTTGTTGCCGCGATACAGGTTCTCGCCGCTGGTGGTCATGCGTGGTGCGGACGAGGTAAAGTGCTGCGGTCCCCACTGCCCGACGGTAAGGTTGGGCGGGTGCCCCATCGCCGCGTCACGGTGCGGGAAGCTCGTGGTGTCCACCTGCTTGCCACCGGACACGTGGAAGTAGATCGTGCCCGGGGCGTGTGTGGCGGCGATGGGTGGCAAGTACTGCGCCGGCGGCAGCTTGAAGTTGCCATCAGCGAACTGGGTGTGTCGCTCCAGAAAGAGGGAGACCTTGATGCGTCGGTCGAGCAGCAAGGTGAGGATGCTGCTGCGGACCTCGGCCATCTCGCCCAGGTTGAGGCTTGCAGAGAGCCGGCACATGCGACCAGCGACGTCATCGATGCGGGGGTGGACGTCAGCCGGGGTGTCTCGCTTCAGCTCGTCGAGGTGGTTTATCGTGTAGTCCAGCAGCTCGTACGGGTGATGAAGGGAGAGCGTTTGGTACTTGACCGTCATGGACATGAGTTCGAACAGCTTCTTCATGGAGTTCTCGCTAAGCTTCATGATGGAGCTATCCGCCACCGTCGTGAACACGCGACGGAGGGCACCGTAGGTGTAGACCTCCTGTGGACGGAAGAGCTCGTCCATGAAGGAAGCGCTGAACATGCTGGAGACGATGTCGCTCTTGATGCGACTTGCTTTGGTGGGCTCCACCAACTGGGCCGCCAGCCGAGCCGCAAGCACAAACATCATCTCGCAGCCATAGTTCACGACGATAAATGGCATCACATGTTTCGACATGAGTTCGCAGCGCGCCAGTAGTGGGAGGGAAGTTGGGCCCAGAGCCTTGGCGGCGTATGCAAAGATGTAGAGAGAAACAGCAGAAGCGATTGGTGTTCGCTAACGCGCGATGATGACAGCTAATGCACTCCTCTTTTTTCTTTTTTTTTTAGAGAGGGGGGGGGAGGGGAAGGGTGAAAGACGGAGGGAAGGACAGAGAGAAGCGAAACCTAACGATGGCGTCGGCCCTTGTGGAGAGGTGCAGCTTCGCCCATGAGGTCAAGAAGAAAGCCAAGAAAGGGCATTGAGAAGATGTGAGCAGAGGAGAAGAGAAGGGCTCCTAACACACGCGCCGGAGTCAGCGTGCTGACACAGCCACGGGAGCTGCCATTTGGAACGCCTCGTCACCACGTCTGCCCCGTCGCCGTGCATTCCAGCCCAAGGGGTGGGGGCGTGGTTCTTCCACGATGGTCTCGCATTGCCGAGGATAGGGGAGATGAACCCGTCACGGAGGTTCTTCTTCTGAAGGAAGGAACGGATCACTCGTGTTACGCGGGGGAGAAGTCAAACATTAAGGAGTTAAACGGTTAGAGAAACCTATCAAAAGCACACACAGACACAGACACAGACACACAGACACACACACCTGTCCCATGCGCGGTGCACACGGCGCAGCAACGGCCTTCTCTCTCACTTTCTCCACACTTGGAGAAGGATGGCGGAGCAGGGAGGGCACCCTCCCCTGGGGGCTACTTGCGCTTCGACTCGCCCTTCCTGTGGCGGTAGAAGAGGTCCTGCAGGCTCTTGTGTGCCTCCCTGTCCTCGCCGCCCGCCACCGTAGCGCGCGCGTCGCGCAGGAGCGAGGTGTCGGTGGAAACGGCCTTCTTCACTCGCTTCGCCACCGAGAGCCCCACCACGTTCCCCTGGGCATCCCTCACCTCTCGCACATCCTCCTCCGTGCCGCCGATGCTCGCACCGTCGTCGTCATCGCGAGCGCGCTTGCCGCCTGCTGGCGACGACGCCACGACAGCCTCACCATCCATGTCACGCAGCTTGACAATGTGGTCGACAATGCGAGAGATGGCTTTCTGGAAGAAGGCACGGAGCTGCTGCACCGGCACACCAGCAAAGGCGGGTTGCGAGGCCAGCTGCTCCAGTGTCTGGCACTGCAGCCCGACTGCCAAGAGTACAGCGGATTGGGCGTGTGAGAGCACCACGCCATCGGTGCCGTCGGGGAGGCGGTAGAGCCTGTGGCTGAAGTAGGCCCTGGCGAGGGCAGGAACGAGGTCCAGCACATTGCCGCCCTCAATAAAGGTACTGCTAAAAAGACGGAGCCGCTTGACGTCCGCGGCGCTGAGTGTGGCGGCAATGTCGGCCCACCGCGCCTGGGCGTGGCAGCCGACCAGCACCACCCGCTCCTCCCCCGCCGCCCGCGAGGTGTCCGTGAGCTCGGCAAGTCTCTTGGCGTCGTGCACGTCGAGGTCAGACGAGAGCACGCTAAGCGCCAGCTCCGTCGGCAGTGCGCGGAACGGCATCGCAAGCAACCGCATGAAGCGATGGCGGAACTCCTCCTTTAGGATGTCGACAGAGAAGCCTATCGGGCGTACCATGACGCAGCTGTGCTCCCCCGTGAGCTCATTGGCCGCCTGGCGGATGTACAGCGGCTCGTAGCCGGCGCGACGCCAAAAATTAAACAGCTCCGTCGTCACGCCGAAGCTGACGCCGAGGTAGTCGAGCGGCTCGTAGGGGCGGTCGTGGAGGGGCGTCAGCAGGCTCCCGCCGAAGCGCTGCCGGGGGACGAGAAGCTCACTGTCGTCGTCGGCGCTGGGCTCCTCCGCGGCGGGATCGCTGGCTCCTCCTGGCAAAGCCGGCTGCTTCGTGGCTTTCTTCGCAACATCGAGAGAGATAGAACCGGTGAAGTACTGCTGCAGCAGCTGCAGAGCGCGCGAGCCGTATCCGGCGCGCTGCAGCTCGGGACTGGTGGCGATGCGCACCACGCGCATCCCCGCCAGCTTGGCAAAGCCTTCCTCAAGGTAGTACTGGGAGAGGGTGTACGGGATGAGGTCCCCGGACGGCCGCAGGCCGCGGCTCATGTTGCTCTTGATGGCCTCCGCGCTCACCTGTCCCTCCTCGCACGCGTGCACGACGCAGTAGATGTCGGGCACGTCGGCCACGGCGCCAGCATCGCTTCCTGCCGCAGTAGAAGTGGTGGTGGCGGCGGCGGCGGCCCCCGCCTCCCCTAGTGTGGCGGAGCAGAGGACAAAGATGTGGTGCCCAGGGGCGTCCGACAGGAGCTGGAGGTCGTTTGGCTGGTTCTTGTAGTGCGCGGCGACCAGCAGAGATTGAATGCGCTGGAGCAGCTCCTCGGCGAGGGGGTGGTACGAGAAGAGGGCGTCGCGGCTCACATGGTACAGCTCGCACGCGTTCGGGTGCGGGCTCGATCGCAGCGGCACCGGCCTCTCCGTCGCGTCCAGGCAGAGGAGCTTGTTCATCCACCGCTCCACCGGATCCTCGGGGCCGTAGCGGATGGGGTCCTGCATCGTGATCTCCTTCAGGAAGCGGGTGTCCTGGTCGCCACTGCCGTTGCTGCGGCTGGTGCCGGCAGCTGCTGCTGCTGCCGACGACGCCCCGACTTTGCCACTGCGCTTTCGCATATCCGCGACGAGCTTCATGGAGAGGCTGCGGCCGGTCCCCTCGTAGCCGGACACAGTCGATGCCAGGAAGACCAGGTAAGGGCCAATCATCTTCTTCACCAGCGTCAGCGGCAGTGCGGCGGCCTCGTCAATGATGGCGAGCTCCGCCTGCGCGAACTTGTCGGCGTCGGTGGCGGAGATGAACTGAATGGTCTGCCGATGCTCCCGGAAAACGTTGATGCGGATGATGCACTTGCTGAACTCCTCGCTGGTGCTCTGCAGCGCCTCAAAGTCGGTGCGCTCGGTGTAGCCCATGTCCTTCAGCCCCTTCACTGCGAACTCAAAGAACGCCTGCAGGTTCTCCGGTGTCGGCGCGGTACAGAACACGTTGCTGTAGCCCTGGGCAATCGCACCCGCTGCGGCCATGCCAAGCGCGGCCGACTTGCCCCGACCTCGGCCCGCCGTGACAACGCACGTCGCGTCAAGGGCCTTGTCCGTCACGGACTGCATCAGCGTGAGCACCGTCTTGGCCTGATCCATGGTTTGGCAAAGCTGCACAAGGGGGCCCACGGCGGTGCTGGGCCGTAGCTTCTCCTTGAGGTTCGCGAGGTCGACCTCGTGCTTGAGGCGCCCCTGCACCGCGAGGTCCGTGTCGTAGGCATCGCCGTCGCGTCTCTTGCCGTAGTGCTTCATCTTCTTTGTGATGGGGAGCACGTTGAGGTCGTCGTCCACGCAGAGCGCGGTGTCGCAGTCGGTGAGGGAGAGAAGAAACCGCTCGTTGAACCGGGGCACCACATCCTTCTGCGACTCGGTGCGGTAGCGCGCGTGCACATCCATGGCGATGGTGTAGAGCTGCTTGAGGGAGCGCATTGCGCGGAACATGATGATCACAAGGCCGCCACCCTTCACCGTCTCGATCGTGCGAGCGAGCGTGTTGGGCGTGATGGCCTCAAAGTCCTGCAGCACCGCCATGCCAAACGTCTGGCCAAGAATCTTGTGTGTCTCCTTGTACTTGCAGAAGCGGATCTGCGTCTGCGCGAGGAATGTCTGGAATGCCTCCTTGGTCGCTTCGGTCGCCATGCCGCCCTTCACCTCCAGCCGCGCGCGGCGCTCCTGCTTCTTCCGGCTAGTCGACCCGAAGTCGGGGTCCTCCTTCATGCACCAGAGCACGTTCACCTTGGCGTTGTGGTTGGCACGGGAGATCATGAGGTGAAAGTTGGCCACCTGATCCTTGGCGCGGTCGCCGACAAGCAGCACCAGACCGCGGTGCTTCTTGTGCGCCACGTCGTCAATCAGAGCCTTCACGCGGTCGTCCACTTTGCGCTTGATCATGCCTCCGGTGGGCGGCGCCGCGGCTGCCCGACCACGATCACTTCGTGTGTCCGTGCTCGGCATGTCTTGTCCGGGGTCGCCCTGTGCGTCGACCTTTCGTCGCTTGTGTGAGAGAGAGAGTGAGATAGGAGGAGTGGGGAAAACCTGCACGTGGACGGGGACAGTAAAAAAGGAGAAGAAGACCGGAGGGAGTATTGGAAGTGGACAGCGCGCGCTCGTCACTGGTCTACGGCACATGTGTCCACTGGCTGCCCCATAGCACTGCCAGCGCTTGTCACCGCCTCTCAATAAAAAAAGAGAGGTGAAGACAAAGTGCACGTGCGTGTNTTTCTTCTGCTTAGTGTCAGTGGGCGGAGAGAGTAGGCGGTTAGTTTACCATTAATCGTGTCGAATCCAGCCTATAGAAGAAAGAAGAGGAGAAGGGCGAGGGGCCAACATCGCGACTACAGTAACGACATGTAGTAGTGATAGATGGCCAGCGAAAGGGGAAGGGGTGGCATCGTTCGCGAAATGACTGATACGGCGGTGAGCACCATCACACAAAGGTCGCCTTGGCTTCTTGCAGCGCGGCACGTGCCCCCTTCGCCGCCCTTCTGAGCCTGTCGTAGGCGGGCGTGCTTTCCATGTGCTCCTCGGCAGCCTCCAGGGCCGCCTTGATGTGGTTCTGTGTGTCCTGGAGTGCGGTAATAACGTCGTCTCCGCTTGGCGCATGGGGTGCAGGGACGGCGCTCCCCGCCTCTGCCGCGCCACCAGCTCCGCCGCTCTCCGCTCCGGCCGTCGCCGCTGGTGCGTGCTCGGCGGCCTCCTGGGCAGCAAGGAGGCCGCCGGTTGTGTCCTTCACCATATTCTCGAGGCACTCCACCGTCCGCTCGAACAAAGTGGTGTGCCGCTCCCACTGGTCCCTCTGGCGGCACGCACGCAGCTCCTTGAGGCGGTACTGGTACGAGGCGAGAGGGCCATCCAGAAAGCCAAAGAACCGCGCGGCGCAGCTGTACAGGTCGGGTTCACTCACAAACGTGTTCAGCAGCTCGACAAAGAGCTCGCGCACGCGCTCGCCGTGGCGTCTGCGAATGGCTACCTGCGTTGCACTGCTCGCATCGGTGCGGTGGGGGCCAGCAGCAGCAGTGGCGTTGTTGTTGATGTTGGTGGCCGCGTACACCTCGTCGCGGGTGAGATCCTCGTCGGCGCCGAGCGGCACCAAGTCCGCCATCCCATTAGCGCCGTTCTCGTCGCTCTCGCCCTCCTCCTCTTCGTTTCGCCCCTCCCCCGCCTCCGGTGCACTGGATGCGGCCACCGGCACGTGCTCAAACGTCACTGGTGCCACCTCCTCGCCCCGCCCTGTGTCGGTGCCCGCGCCGCGTGTCATGCTCTTGTAGGAAACGCCACCGCTCGCGCGGACGGCGTCGGCGTCGCCCTCGGCATCCGCGGCACTGCCGGGAATCTCGCCCTTCATGTAAGCAATAGTGTTGGCGGCAAAGAGGTCCATGGTAGCCCTGTCCAGATGGAGGCTGCGCTTGCCGATGCTGAGGGCGATGCGCAGCGCGTTGGTGGTTTCCGTCACCTCCCGGAGCTGGCAGCCGATCTGGAAGTAGTTCTGCCACATACGCCAGTCCCGGCGGTTGTTGCGCAGGGCCTGGCTCATGGCGTTGAAGGCGGGGCGCAGCTTGCCGTCGTGCAGCATGATGGACGCAAGATTGTTCCACGCAAAGGCGTCGTCGGGGTTGATCTGGCACACGCGGGTGAAGGCCTCGCCGCTGCGGCTCCACAGCTGCAGCTTCAGGGAAGCGTAGCCCAGGGTGAACCAGTCGCCACCGAACACCGGGTTAATGCGGACGGCCTCGTCAAAGTACTTGACCACGTCGGCAAAGTGCTCGCGCTCCAGCGCCAGACGCGCCAGCGCGCGCATGGGGGCGGCCATGGCGTGGCCGCAGAGCTCCCAGGCCTTCCACAGGTGGGCGTCCTCGCGCGTTGCCTCGCCGAGGGCCACCCACAGCATCGGGTTCTGCGAGTCACGCTCCAGCAGCTCGCGAGCGAGCGACTCGGCGCGACGTCTGCGGTCCAGCTTCTGGCAGCACTCGATGATCTTCTCCCAGTTGAGCACCTGCTCATACATGTCCAGCGCTGTCTTGTACAATGTCTCCTCGAAGCACGCGTCGGCGTACTCCGTTTTGAGCTCCCACACCGGCGGGAAGGCGACGCAGTAAAAGTACTCGCCCCCTGTGCGGGTGAAGCGGACGTGGTGCGGGTCGCGCTTGGCGGAGTGCTGGTCGACCAACTCCGTCATCTGCAGGAAGGCGCGCTCCTGCACACGATTGCGGTGCATCTCCAGACGGGAGCGGACAAGTAGCGTCTGACAGCGAATGACAAACGGTGACGGAGCCGGGTCTGCGAGGAGGCGCTCGATGTACGTCTGCATGTGGTGCTGGGTGAGGCCGTGGTAGGGGTTGTTGTTGCGAATGTCCATGCACAGGGCGAGAATGATGGCCTTGTCCTCCGGGTGCAGCGGGGACACCGGCAGCGACGCTGCATCAGCTTTCTCGCGCGGCCGGTCGAGCAGGTCGTGGCCGTCCTTCTCTGCCATGACAGTGGTGGGCTGCTCTTCTCTGGTGGAGTCCTCTGGAACGGCACGCGCGCTGTGAGCGTTCATGACCATCTGCACCACCTGGTGCTTCTGCCAGCGGGTGCGCACGCCCACCATCGCATCCTCCTGGATGTTCAGCCCGCTCTTCCGCATGGCGCGCAGGAAAGTCTCCGCGGCGAGCTCGCGGCGGTGGAAGTAGTTCTGCACGTGCCCAACCTCTAGCAGCGTTCGCACGGAGAGGTCCTCGTCGGGCTGCGCCATGAGGGCATCGACGCAGGACGAGATCTCGAGGAAGACGGAGTGGGCGCGATGCAGCAGGCAGAGCTGGTGACGCATGTGCGCTCGGAGCCGCCATGGGTTGGTGTAAGGGAACACAAAGGAGCCCTTGCCAGCTCCCTCGCCCTCGCCGTCGTCGCTGTCGCGGGCCCCGACAATAGCCAAGACGCACAACAGCAGGCCGCCGAGTCGGACACAGGGGTTGGCCATCTCTCCGTCGCTCGCCAACATGCGCTGCATGTACGCGTCCTTTGCGCTGGCGAAGATGGGCTTCCCCACCTCCGCGGACATCTCTTCGTCGATGTTGTACGCTGCAGCGGCGGCCGCGGTAGTGTCCGCCGCATCACCCGCCGTCGCCGCTGCTGCTGTTGCTGCTGTTGTCTTTCTTGGCGCGGCCTCAGGGGCAGGAGGAGCGCCAAAGCGCTTGTAGATGTCGTCAAAGTACGCTCGCTCCGCCGGTGACAGCTCACCCGTGAAGTTCTCCGCGTTGAACAGTCGCAGCGCACAATCCACCGCGGGCACCACCTCCTGCTCCATCGACAGCGTGTTGCTGCGGAGGTAGAGGGCAACTTGGCGAAAGTACTCGCTCCGCAGCCGTGCCGCTTCCTCCAAGGTGAGCTGCAGGCATCCCTTCTCGTCAAAGTACTTTGCATCGATGGAGGGAGCGGGCACCGTGCTCAGCAGCGGGGGGATCTCATAGTCCATGATATGTATGTATGTGTGTGTGTCCTTGCTGTTGTCTTTAGCGAGAGTCTTGGATTGAATCCTTCGAGTCTCTGTTGGGGATGAACAGTAGCGCTCTCCACCTGAGGGGAGAAGGGGTGGGGAGGCGGGGAGAACTGCAACTAGGAAGGCGGTCTGGTGTAGCTCTCACCGGAGGAGGAAATGATGACGGGGGGGAGAGGGGAACAGGAGGATACGGCAATGGAAACAGCAATGTCATTCCCCTCTCTCTCTAAAAAGAGTCCTTTCGTGTTGCATTGCCTTCTTCTCGTTGCTGTTGTTGCTGTTGTCGCTGATACCCAATAATGCACTTGAGGTCACATCTTCGCTGCAACATTGTACGAGGCGTAGTTCCCCCCAATGTGGTCGCAGCAAACGCAGTTGAGCTCCAGCTTGCCACCGCGCATCGTGGTGTAGCGGTAAAAGGCCTCTGTTATCCGCTTCTTGCAGCTCACTGGGCGAGTCTCCTGCCCGCTGAGGCTTTCCGTCGTCGTCGCCCCCGCCCCGGAGCCGGGGCCGGTCGCGCTGTTGTTGTAGGTGATGCCCTCCGGCTCGTAATCGCCGCGTGGGCTGTGCATGCCGAGCCGCGTCCCAAATGTGAGCTTCCTGAACTTCTGCATCAGCGTGAACCGCCTGTCGCGCCACCGCTTGATCGGCCAGTCGAGCCCCAGCAGGACAATGGGGAACAGCAGGGAGACGATGAAGTGCGCCGGGGAGGGGAAGAAGGTGTCGCCGAGGACGGCCACGGGCGTATCGATGAGGACGAACACAACACTCAGCGTGCTGACCAGAGCGCTCACCACCGCCCAGCGGGCGGAGCGAAAGAGCGGGGTGGACTGCTTGCCGTGCCCCAGCCGCAGCGAGAAGTTGAGGGAGATCGGGTGGTGGCGGCTAATGTGCGTCCAGCAGTGCACCATGAGCCAGTAGTTGAGCGTGAGCGCGACGTAGCCTTGCGACGCCGCCATGCAGTCGTTCGTTGTCATCTTGATGAGCTGCAGAACGCCTACCTCGCACTTGTCCGTCGAGGCGGTGAGTCCGAGGGCGAGAAGGGCCGCCAGCGAGGGGATGTACCGCAGGCACCACACCACCGCGCTGTGCTTGAAGATCGCAAACCGCACGGAGAAGTTGTGCCGCGACGGCATGGTCTTCATGATGTCCATGCCCGAGTACGCCGTGTACGTGCAGCAGAGCGCGAGGATTGGCACAATGGCGTTGAGCTCGAACACCGTCATGGTCGGCCCGATAAGCAGCGGGCCCCCGACGACCAGCGAGATGGTGTTCGTCATGACGATGAGCACATTCGCGTGCATGGCGAACTCGACACAGTTGCCAATCCCGCTCAGCCGCTGCCGCGCTTGCCGAATCATGACGGTCAAGATAGGCAGGATGGACGTCGCCGGCGGTGAGCGTAGGTTGCAGCTGCAGCCGATCATCTGCGCAACGTTGCGGTAGAGGGGTAGGTCGCGGTTGAGGCTGTTGGTGGCCGCCGCGAAGTCGGTCGGCTCCACGATGCGGCCGTGCTTGAGGACGCTCTCCTTCTCCTCGTTGGGCCCGTGGCGTGTGGGCAGGACACCGACGGAGAGGTCGGCCTGCACAAAGCTTCGCACGTTGCTGTGGTTGGTGACCGAGCCCACCGCCACCACCACCTCGTGGTTGTCCTGCAGGATGGACAGCATGGCGCGTGTGGCGACGCCGTGGGCGTGGGAGAACAGGTTCACCTGCAGCGGGATGGGGTCAACGTGCAGGATGTGTTTCCGGATAGACTTGATGCCAAAGGGCAGCTGGGCACGGATGCTGTGGGGGTCGAGGGACACCGCGTCCTCCTTTAGGGAGATGGAGCAGTTCCAATCCGTCTCGAGGCCCATGCGGCCACCAAAGCTCCGCGTCTGGCGCTCGTTCCCGGCGTAGAAGTACATGCACCGCACCCCGGCGTCGTCCAGCAGGGTCATGGCCTGCTGCGTGTTCGGTCGCACCGAGTCGCGCAGCCCGACAAGTCCGAGGAAGGTGTGCGATGTCGTAGCCATGAGCTGGACGAACGTCTTGGCTGTGAGGATGTCGTCCTCCTCCAGCCCGCCGCCACCGCCACCACCACCACCACCACCACCGCCGGTCTTGTGCGACAGCCCAGGCACGGCACCAAACGAGGCGGCGCGGGTTGGCATACTGGCTAGGACGGAATGCTGCTCCTGGGCTGCGAGGGATGGGATGGCGGGCAGCGACGCGCTGCGCCCGTGGTGCCGGCGCTGCTCATCATCCATCGGGTATTCCTCGTCATCATCGTCGCCGTCGCCGTTGTCGCCGTCACCGCTGTTGCCGTCGTCTTTCCACGGCTTCCGGTTGCTGTTGTTGTTGTTGTTGCTCTGATCCTGACCCTTCGCCTCATGCAGGGTGGTGGCCCGTGCATCGTCTCGTACCGCATCGCTGCCCGTCGCCGCCACACCGTTGCCCGCTGGCTCGCGCTCCGCCTGCCGCGCGTGGCGGCGACGACGGCGCTCCGCCCTTGCCTGCCACGTGGACCCGTTCACCTCCTCGCCGTCGCGGAAGAAGAACTCGCAGTACTCGCCCGGCTTCGTCGGCCGCGGCAGCGTGTTCACGTACCTGCGGTAGCGCTCCGGCAGTACCCGGTGGGACAGCGCCACCGTCTCCAGACACATACCCTCCTCCCACTGGTGCTTGCCCATGTACACGACCTCCGTCTTCTCCTCTCTGTCGAACTCGTCGACGGTGGTGCCGGTCCAATGTGAGGTGCAGTACTTGGCGATCAGGAAAGGGGTGCCCATGGTGAAGAGGTGCAGAACGCCGTCCGCGTCCTTGACAAGGAGGGAGATGGCCTGCTCTGGGTAGCTGTTCCGGTACCCCGTCTTCAGCTTCGTATCGATCTGAAACACGCGCGCGACGACGGTGAAGCGGCTGACGACGGAGTCGCGGAAGCCGCACGCTCGCGGGATCCAGTGCATCGCCCGGCACCAGCGCAGCGAACGGTCGCAGAAGCGAAAGGGCTCTGTCCAGGTGTCCAGGTTTGTCGGGCCCTTGGCGAGCGCGTGGAGGAGAATGCAGAGGCAGATGGGGTGGATGTGCGACTGGTGCCGGTGCAGCTCCTTCTCGTCCGTGAACTCGACGGCGAGGTCGCTCCGCGTGCTGAGGCGGAGCCCTAGTTCCAGGAAACGCTCGCCCTGGAACTTCTTACGTTTAATCTGCTTCCGCATTTCACGATTTCGCTCGCGCGCCTCGAGCTTGCTGCGCTCGGTCAAGTAGCCCACAATGTCGCCCTCGTCGTCGCTGGAGGTGTCCTCGGGGTGGGTGTTGATCCGGAGCATGAGGACCTGCACCGGCAGCAGCACCATGTCGGTCACAATGCCCGTCTGATCGAGCATGGCAACGACCGTGGCCATCCCCAGGGTGTCGACCAGGGAGGTGGAGAGGAGCAGGGGATTGCGGCCGCCGTTGCTCGGCTGGATGCCAAAGACAACCCGCAACATCATGCCGAACGTCGCGCGGAACGAGAAGCGCGGCAGCCGGTCCTCTGTCGAGAAGCTCTTCCTCGCGACGAGATGGTGAAACAGCTTGTCAAGGCAGACGTTGGCGTACAGGACCAGCAGGCGGTTGAGCACGATGCAGTTCACCGGCAGGAGGCCCAGCAAGGCGACCGAGGGGTCCAGGAACACGCCCTCGCCCAGCGGCGCCCGCACCAAGAAGTAGAAGAAGATGCCGGCGCCAACCGTGGCTATCATGGCGAGCACCCAAATCAGCAGGAACACGCGGTGCACGAAGAACTCCATGTGCTGGGAGACAGAGATGGTGTTGCCGCCGCCAAGCGCTGTGCGGGAGTCCTCCTCGCCGTCGCTCTCGTCGGTTGTCGCGTCGTCCTCGATGAACTTCTTGCTAGAGATCAGCAAGTTGGGCAGCCGGGGAGGCTTCGCCTTGTCGACCAGCGGCTTCAGCACAATGGCGTCTCGCACCAGCGCAAGGTGCATGACATCCACCAGCTTGCAGATGTTCCTCGGCTCCAGGTACCGGCGCACCCGCAGCGTCGCCTCGTCGAGGCGCTTCGATCGCTTTACCATGAGACACTTGTGGATGTGCTTCAGGCGGTAGGTGCGGTCGTCGACGACGGCGGCCATGCGGAAGGCCGCCGTCGGCAGCTGCGCAAACGTCTCCACAAACACCTTGCGACGCTCGCGCGGTGTCTGGCTGCGGAGTAGCGGCATGTTCTCGATCCGCCTCCACCACCGCGCAATCACCTCGCGCATCACCGACGCCGTGCGGAATTTCGTCTCCGTGAGGCGGGCCCAGAACAAGTACCCCTGCAGTGACACGCAGAAGGCGTAGACAATGATGAACACCGTCGTGCACACGAACGCCTGCGCCTCGGGGTACAGAACACAGGAGACGATGAGCATGACGCAGGTGACGTACACGGCGCTGTTTTGGTTCATCAGGAAGCCTCGCGTCACGACGCTGCGCCGTCTAATACGGGAGCGCCACGCTTGCTCGCAGCAGTCGACCAGCTGCTCCAGCTCACCGCAGATGGCGGCCTCGTACTGGCTGCTCGGGGTGTTGGCGCTCCCGGGGACGAGAGTGCTGCCGTGGTTGTCCCCGTCTGCCTCGTCGCTGGCGAGTCCTGTGGACGGGTCTGGTTCGACAATAACGACAGTGGATGTGACATCCCTCTCCGTGGCTTTCGACGGCCTGCGCCTCTTCCCGCTCCTGTCCCGCCCCGTTGCGCTATGAGGCAGTGGCTGCGTGTCCACAGACACATCATGCGGCATCAGTGCAGGGGGAGCCTCTCCAAAAGCGAGTTCGTTGGCGTCGCCACGCACGTTCTGCAGCTCCTCCCCCTCTGCTTCCTCAGCAGGTGCGCTGATCACCGTGACGCCTCTGGACCTCATGTCCTCGCCCTTGGTGACAATGGCCGACGCTACGTATCGCAATGCCCACGAGAGAAGGGAACAAAGAGGGAGGAGAAGAGATCAGAGTAGTTGCGGCAATCTCCGGCTTAACTGGAAGAGGAAGATGACGAAGGGAGAGTTCCAATGTCTTGGACGCTTCCTCTGTGCCACAAGCTGCAGGAAATGCTACTACGATTGTGGTATCCCTCTTCTCTCTCTCACTCTGCCTCTCTCGCGCCTGTGTGTGTGGGGAACTACCTTGTTCAAACTAGACAGGCTGTTTGGTGAGGAAAAGGTACCGTCGTAGGAGCGGTAGCGAGATGTCTCCTCACACCAAGACAGCTGCGGCGATGCTTGGATAGGACTAATCACTCCGTCCGTTGCTTCCCCTATCCCATTTCCATTTTCTCTCTCTCTCTCCACATATGCCTCATATGGTTGATCCTACTGTGTGTGTTTTTTTGGGTGCTGAGTTTCGAGGCCTCCAGAGGAAGACGCAAAGTCAGTGCAGAAAAGGGAGGGGGGAGGGTAATAAAAGAGAAGAACAGAGTATTCTATAGGAAGGGGGAGAACGGTGCTCTCACAGGCAAAGGGGGGAGGGGGGGGGGGGCGGGTGGTGAAGATGTCCGCCCCCGCCCTGTCCCCCTTCCCCTTTAGTGAGCGGCGTTCGACACAGCCTTGGTGCCCTCGGCCATGGCGTGCTTGGCGAGCTCAGCCGGCAGCACCAGACGGACGGCCGTCTGCAGCTCGCGGGCTCCCAGCGTGCGCTTCTTGTTCACGCGTACCAGCGTGGCCGCCTCGGACGCGACGCGCTCGAAGACGTCGTTCACGAACGAGTTCACAATCTTCATCGTGCGGCT
>JASAOB010002765.1:0-56754 GCA_030849825.1 Herpetomonas tarakana
TCGCTCTCACTGTTGCTCGATTGGACTCTCCTCCCTCTCTGCATCGGAGGGAAGCCTGTGCTCCTCTGTGTCCTCATGGCTGGCATCCGGTGGACGCAGCATCGCAATCGGAGCTCCGTACCGCTTCGCCTCGAGTTGGCGAATCTCTTGTGTTAGCGCAGCGTTGCCCGGGGCCGGGTTGCTGGCCAGCGCCTGCACCTCCCCTTCGCGTGCTTGCATCGAGAGCCGGACGCCAAGCTGGCGACCACCGCCCTTCTCGTAAAACGCCTCGCGGCTACCAAGGAAGGTCCACGGCTGCGGGTGCATGTTGGTGTCGACAATGTCGGGGAAGTAGGGGATCGTGTAGGGCCGCAGCAGCATGTACTGTAGCGGCTTGTCGGGCTCGTACTTGCCCTTTTGGCCGCTCTTGCGAATGCCAACGTTGGGCCTGCGGAAGCACATGTCCGCGCGGGGTGCGACGAACTGGGCCTGTGTGAGGTACGGGTTGAGTGGGTCTCCAGGGCAGCGCATGATGTTCGACTTCGGGTGCTTCGTGGGGACCACGTGGCTCGGCCACCGCAGCGGGTCGCGCCAAGGACTGGTTTGCCGCACGAAGCGTAGCAGGTCCGTGTTCTCCGCTCTGCGCACCAGCCTCACGTACGCGGCTTGCCTATCCGGCTCGTCCGGGAAGACGACGGGCACCGATGTCGTCGCTGTTCTCAAAGGAGATGGAGCGAGGGAGTCGCTCACGCGCAGCTGGCGAGGTAGCGCATGCACGTTGCCGAGGTCATCGCCATGGGTGCTGCTGCCGCTAGTGCCACTGCCGCTGCTCTCACCGTCGTCGTCGCCGAGACGCGTTGGGTAGGGAACGCTGTCCATTCCTTCCTGGGGACTGGAAAACCCGCCGTTCACCGCTGGTGGCGGCTGTACATTCTCTTCTGTCTCTGCCGACGGCGCACTCCCGGTCTTCTCCTCATCGTCTTGTGACGTGGCGCTACTCTCCAGTAGCAGCTCCTGGGCTAGCTGGGACTTCCACTCCCGTACGTCGTCGTCCAGCTGCGTGGGGGCAATCGCGAGATGCCGCACGGTGCCCAGCTCCTTCTGGGAGAAGAGCCGTGCCGACAGCTTCTTGGCCTCGGTAAAGGTCAGCCGCTCCGTTGGCAGGGCGTGGACCGCGTTCATCACCATGTCGTACCGCAGTGTGTCTATGCCGCCCATCTTGTAGGCGCTGGTCACCATCACGGGGTGCAGGATGTCGTTGACGGCAAGCTCGCGCCGCACGTCCTCCACGCGAAAGGTGTTTACGGAGCGATCACTCTCGTTGATCTGGTCGCCCTTCGTGATGACAATGGTGAAGTTGGGCAGCTCCCGTGCGAGAAACTTGAGGATGTCCATGTCCTGGACGTAGATGCCATTCTTGTAGTGCACATCCATGCAGTAGTAGAGCATCTTCAGCGAGGGCTGGTAGCGCGAGAAGTTGCGCAGGAGCACGGCGTGCTGCAGCACCGTCGACCACGGCACGGACGTCCCGCCAAAGCCGGGGAGGTCGACTATGTTGAAGACATCGCCAACGTTGAAGTAGTTCATTGCGTCGCGGCGCAGCACGCGGTTCGACTTCCCTACCTGAGAGGGGGAGCGGAACAGCGAGCGCAGCAACGAGGTCTTCCCCACCTTGCCCCGCCCCGCGAGCGCGACGAGGGGGGTGGCGGGGTTGCCATCCGGCACAAATGAGACATTTGTGGCCGTCGCCACGTGGGTGTGCCCCTTGCTGAAGATCTGATCGGCAAGCTGCACCATGACAACATCCCGCGCGTTCGACACGGTTTCCATCGCGCTTCTCACATGTGCCTCCTTGGCAAACAGGTCCCTTCCCCGCGTTACCCGCCGCTTACGGAATCGTTCCTTGCGGAGGAGCTCACCCGCCACTTTTGGTCGGCGCACGTTCTTCGTCGTCAGCTGACGCGTGACCGCGGAGTCTGTGGTGAGGCCGCCGCCCGCACCAGCGCCGCCGCCGCGCTGCAGCCGCACCAACGCCCGGAGGAACATCAACGGGCCGCTGCTATATATATAGTCCCTGCCCGCGTGTGTGTGTGTGTGCGGGAGATGGAGTGAGGAGGTGCGTTCTTGCGTACATTAACGGGATCGTATGGGAGGGGGAGAGAGAAGTGAAAAGAAGGAGGCAGTAAGTAGAGTGGGTGTCACCAGAACGACCGCTTTTCCCCACTCGTGCTGACCGAGGCAAAGGGAGAGAGAAGCCTGTCTCCAGTCCTCGCAGAGGGGGTGTCTCTCTCGTGTCTGTACCCCCCGCTGCTGCTCTCTTCCCTATTTTAGGTTAGTGTCGTCCCGTTGCTTGTGTACATGCTCCTCTGGTTGTTGTTGTTGGTGTGGTTGCCATTGCTCTGCAGGAGGGAAACGATAAGCTGTACATGACCCTCGAGAAAAGTGGGGGAGGGTACGGAAGGAAAGAAGTGAGGAAGAGTAGCAGATGCTCTGCCATAGTACATGTAGAGATCCCAAGCCCAACAAAGGACGGCGTCAAATCGCGGCAAAGCAAATGTAGTCCGTGCTGTCCCACCTGCGCAGGGCATTTGTGTAGCGCACGTGCGTGGCGTCGGGGCAGCATCCTGGGCGATCGGCCCATGGGTCAATCGTGTCTATCCACGCCGTTGCCCCGCTGATGCTGGTGGCAAAGGCAGCGAAGGAAGTGAAGGGAGCGTCGCTGCCACAGTCCAGTGCCGGCTTGGAGAAGGGGAGAGAGAGAAACAGCTGGAGCACCAGCAGCCAACAAAAGTGCTCCGTGTGCTGCACCGCGCGCAAAATGTACGCCTTGCAGCGCGACAGCACCGGCTCACGCTCCGCGGCCTCGACATCTTCGAGGATGGAGGAGAGGGTGAAGAAGCATGTGGTGCTGGGGCTGCACTGCGCGTCCAGGCTGTCAAGGACGCGGCTCACCTCCGCAGCGCAGTCGTCGATGTCGACGCCAGCCTTGGGAAACGCACTGCGGAGAAGCGAGCAAAACCCGTCCAGGTACGACGGCAAGGCGACTGGCATTCCTTCGTTGTCTGCTGGGGCTGTCGTGGGAGGGGAGGTGGGTGAGGCGGCGGCGGCGGCGGGGACGAGACGCAGCTTCCCTGCGTCGTCCACAGCCCTTGACAGGAGCACGGCAGCAGCCACAAAAAGGGTCTGGTCCGCGCAGCCAGGTTGGGCAGCGAGCAGCAGGGGGCCCCCCACCACCGGTCTGCTGTGCTGCTGCAGCTGTGCCCGCTTCGCCCGCTTCAGGATGGGAAGCATTTGCTCGAGGAAAAGGTCGACACGGCGCAGCCAGGCCTGGCCAGAGAGGCCATGCGGCACCCACGCACGAATGTACCGAACGCCGCCCCCGACTCCTCTGCCGGCAAAGGCCGACGCGAAAGCCACCGCCGAGGGGACGACGAGTTCGCCCAGCCTGGTCGCAGGATTGGCCTCCCCTGCTTTTTCCGCCGCGTGCGTGCTCTCCTCGCTTTGGGCCGCGCCAGTGCGCTGCTCCGGGGGAGCGGAGGCGATGGAGGACAAGGCGCTGTCGAAGCCCGCGTACGGCTGCTCCTCCTTGACGGCGCTGTTCGGACCCTTGTCGCCATCGGAGCGACGGAGGGGGCTGGTGTTGTTGCTGTGGGAGATACTCACAGGCGAGAAGCGGCTGCGAGCGGGTGGCTGCGGCGAGCGCGGGGAGTGGGTGTGGTCGTCATTCCTGCTCCCCTCATGTTCCGTGGCGGGTGGCGTGGCCTCCCCTGCACCCCGTATGAGTTGCGCCAGTGTTACCGTGGTGGCCCTCACCTCAGCCGACAGCATGGTGTCCCTGTATGTACTGCTTCCACCACGCGCTTCGTAAAGTGTTACGCCCTCGCCATTGCTCAGTCGGGCTCGAAGAACGCTGGCGAGCGCGTGTTCCTCTGCGTTGAGGCAGCCGCCAGCCAGCATGGCGGACAACGACAAGACCGCATCCGTGCAGGAGCGGAGCTGGTGAGCCGCACTGTCCGCATCGTCGTCTTCGTGGCCTTGCCCGTTGGCCCTTTCCCCATGGGATTGGTGCGCCGCCGCCGCCCCCGCCCCGGTGTTGCTGGTACCACCACCGCCAGCAGACCCGGCAGACGGCCTCGTGCCGCTTTGACTGCGCCGACGGCAGTCGATGCCGTCCACTACGTGAGAGTAGCCTCTTCCCCTCGAAGGCGTCGCTGGTGAATCCGGATGCGTCCCACCAGTTGCGGCATCCACGCGGGTCCTCTGGCCTGTGGCAACACCATCCCCCTCTGCCCCATGGGCGTCTGCACGAGGGAAGAGAGATGGCAACGTTGCAGAGTTCACAACACGTTCCTCCTCCTCGTTGTCGATGACCACGTGGTTGCTGGCGGGGTGGCCCGGGAGGTGCTGGGAGGGCGAGACAGGGGCGAGAACAAGGGCACTGCCTGCGATGTACACGATCGGGTGCGGGCACAGGTTCACCAAAGTGACCTCACTCTCCGTGGCGCTGTCACCCTCGCTGCCGTCGTGTGGGCCTCGCGACGTGATCGAGGAGTGGGTGGTGTTGTCGTCCGCCTGTGTGGTGCCACTGGTCTGCCGTGTATGGGTCGTGCTGACCTGTACTCCCACGGCGACTTCGCGGATGACTTCCTCGTACGCAGCGATGGACAGTGCGGTTGCCGTCAGGTAGACATTGTCTGCAATCTTCACGAAGGCGGCCTGCGACGGTGCTGTCCGGTGGGAGCTAGGAAGGGGAAGAAGGGCGGCTTCGATGCTGCCCGTGCCGCACGTGAGCATCCTCTCGTAGAGGAGGGAGCGGCTGTCGGCGATGGCGATGGGGTGGCACTGGCCCCGGTCCGTTCCGTAGCGCGGCGCGGTGGAGAGAGCGGCCTTCGACACCAGGTGGGCCTGGGAGAACCAGGCAAGGACCGCGGCGTGCTGGCGCCGTATGAAGTGGGAGAAGCGCACGTTGTCGAGCGTCAAACGGCCGCGGTGAAACAGCTCCGCGTGGGCGATGTGGAGGAGATCCAACGCGACGGATTTGAGCTGTTGGTAGGCGCGGTGCTGCAGCGCGTTCAGGCCGCTTAGCTGCTTCTGCGCCAAGAGCGCTTCGTGTAGAATATCGCAGCCGGCCAGCCGGTGGTACTCGAGGAGCCGACGGAGCGGACTGAAGTGAGGAAGGCGCTCGCAGGCCCGGCTGGGAGGCACAGGCACCATCCTCCTGCGCCACACTTCCTGCTCCTCTTCGTTCTTCTCATCATGCCCGTCGAGCTTGCCACTGCCGCTGCGGATGCGGTGCGGGATGAACACGGGCCGACGGTGGGGCTCTGGTAAACGGGTGCTGCCATAGTTGCCAAAGAGCTCGCCGTGGACGTCGCCAAGGCGCTGTGCGACAAGCACAAGCAGCGGGGGGAGAGAGGTCGGGTACGGTGCGTCGAACCGCACTTTCGCTACCCTAGCAACGTCCTCGATGGACGGGGAGTGCTTAGTGCTGCCCCTCATCGCCCTCAACGCTTTGCGGGCGCGATACGCGCGAAAGTTTGCCTGGACCCTAGCGGCCGCCAAGGACTCGAGCTCGCGGACGACGCCAAGGAAGGCTGTGTCCTCCTCTTCCCTGCGAGCCTCTCTTGCGCGCTGTCGCTCTTGTTCATGGATGACGGACGACGCAGCAGGAGTAGCGGCGCTATCGTTGGGGTGTCCAGCCGCTACAGCAGCAGTAGCAGCCGCCACAGTTCCAGAGGGTGGGCGCGTGGAGGCAGTTAGCTTCTTGGCTGTACCGGCGATCCGACGCGCGCCACCGCCGCCGCCGCCGCCGCCCGCGGCAACAGCCATCGATCGATCAAAGGCTTCGCGTCGCCTGTGCACCTCGCACCAGTACTGAGAGCACCAGTCCAAGTTGTGCTTCCTGACCTGCTCGAGGCTGTTCTCTCGCAGGGCCGCCAGCGCTCGCAGCTGTGTGGTCTCGTAGTAGGGCATATAGGAGGCCAGGATGCGCGCCATTGTGAGCGGGGCACGATCCGCGTCGAAGGAGACGAAGAGAACGGCGGGTGGGCTGGACTGGCTCCACGGCATCAGCGCTGCATCACCTTCCCCGCCTGTACGTCGCCCGCCCCCGTCAAGAACGTGAGCCAAGTCGGGATGCGTTAGGGAATAGAATCCCTTGTCAATAGCGTCAAAAGTCTCGAGGAAGCTTGTTTGGATGGCGGGGATGACTGCCAGTGAGATGTTTGTGTTGCCGCCTGTGAACACTGTCGTGAGCGCTTCGTGGAAGCCGACAAGATCATCATCGCCCAGCCTCTCCTTCAGCTTGGCAAGGGCCGTCTCGCTAAACGGCGCGGTCACCTCATCGGATCCGCCCGTGTTGCTTTCGTGCGACGTCCGCGTGCCGCGGCGGTGGTGGTACTCGAGGGTGGCCGCCAAGGTGTGCGTGTATGGGATGCCCTTGAGGAAAACCACTTCCTGTGGCGGTGGCGGCGGCTCCACCACCACCACAATGGACGCCTGCGATGGTGCTGCGCGACTGTCACTCGCATCGGTGGAGTGTGCTGACCGCACGTATGTCTCCTCCAACACGCCCAACGCGCTCTCCATCTCGTAGGTCGAGGGCATCGACAGCCTTACAATGGGCAGCCCCGCCACGGGCTCCGCCTGCATCTTCGGTGGTCGATGGACGGGCTTGACGGTGCAATGCATGCCGGCCTCAAAGTTGAGTACGAAGCCCTCATCCGACTCTGCACGTGTGGCTCCGGATGTTGCGTTCCCTGTCACTCCTGCAGATGGCAGGAGCTGCTCTGCGACATACTTCACGGGGTCGGCCGGCTGCGTGTCAAGGCAACTCTCCACCGCGGCAGTTACCTGTTCCTTGAAGGTGGCGTCAAGGTACGTGAGGGCCTCCGTGTTGTACGGCTCGGCGTTGTCCGCCGTGTCCCTGTTCGGGCCGTCTTGCTCGTGCACTGGCGGCATCTCCTGTTGAATGGGAGAGGGGGGAAGGGAGATGTGTGTGTGTGTGTGTGAAGTGAAGCTGAATGAGACAAACAGAGAGGGATGTGGGTGGCGCGGTATTGCTGGCATTCCTGCACTATCATTTCTCATTGAGGAGTGCGCTACACAGGGGGGGGGGGGCGAGAAGGACCCATAGCAAAGGCTGAGTCTCTCTCCTCTCTCTTTCTTTTGCTTGTTTGGAGGGAAAGCTGAGGGAAGGGGAGGACTGAGAGGGAGAGGAAGGAGGGTATATAGGAGATGCAGACGTACGAAAGAAGATAGGCAACGAAGAACCGTTTTACTTCGCAGCCGTTTGCTGGTCTGTGTGTGTGTGTGTCTGTCGGGGGGTGGGGTAGAGGGAGAGTATTTGACGGAGCACAAAGCAACCCATGAGGGTACACAGTGAAGCAAGGGGGGGGGGGGGGCACTAGAGGAGTGATAAAGCGACACAGAGAAGCGAGAGATATGAAGGAAAGAGAAAAGAGAGCAACGTGTGCATCTCCTCGAGTGTGAAAGGGAAACGCGGGGTGAAGCCTGAGGTGTCAGGAGGTCGGAGAGAGTAGTAGCGAGTCTGCGTCCCGCAAGGACACGCTATAGTGGGTGGAGTGGATAACACTGATGCAGATGATGATCCTGCACGCGTGCCCCCCCGGGGGCGGACAGGGTTAGTGAGAGGGAAGGAGGAAAGGGCATACATGTGGAAGATACAACAGGGATATGTGGGAGAGTTGCGAAACAGAGACAGCATGAGTATTAGCGAAGAGGAGGGGGGGGGGAGGGACAAGTGTGGGAGACCACTGAAGGCAAAAAGGAACGTTACACCAAGGAGGAAGTGTGAGGCAGCGGCTGCCAAAAGGGAAGGGGACAAGGGAAGCGGGGGAGGGGGGAGCGTACGGAGTGTGATGAGCACGACTCCTAGCTTTGTGCGTGTGCGACGATCAGTGGCGAAGGAGCCGATAGCCTGCGTGCTTCACGGGGAGCAGCAGCGAGGAATGCTATACATTGTGTGCAGAGCAGAGAGGGAGACAGTACAAGACACACTCTGTCCGAAGGAAAGCAAGGCAGGAAGGACAGTGTGCAGTTGCATGGATCGAACGCCGCGGGATGATCCCCCATGTTGACGATGGTGTGAAATGGTTAGGGGATCACCTGCGAGTTCCCCGTGCCAGTTGCCGGTAGCGAGTCCTCATCGCTGAGACTTCGCTCGCTGTGGCGGTCGTCCTCTGGCTCGAGAATCTCCACCCGTCGTGCGGGCGAGTGCGGGACCTCGTAGTGCCGCTCCGCAAGTGTGTGCATGCGCTGGTGGCGATGGTGCGGTTGGCGCGCAGTGTGGGGTTGGGACACGTTCTCCTCCCCAGAGCCGGTCTGTGGAGACACTGGAGGGAGTTCCTCCTCTTCGCGCAGTTGAACGCCGTGGTCGGCGTCGCTGTCGCTTTGCTGACTCGACGCATCACGTGAGTCATACGACAAGGAGGATGCGGAGGTGTAGCTGCTGTCGCTACGTGAGGACGCGGAGGACGAAGACCTACTACTGCATTTGCCGTCCTCTGAGCCCTCCGGACCTGCGTCCGTGACCTCCCTGGGGACCACTTCGCTTCCCTCCGCTTCAGCATGGGCCGTAGCGGGGAGAACGGCTGCTTCTTCCTCTTCTGGTCCCACTCCCTCCGCTGAGCGATGGGGATGACGTGTGTGGTGGTGATGGTGGTGATGGTGGTGATGGTGGTGGTGGTGGTGATGGGGGCGGTGGCGCTGAGTGTGTGAGAGCGGCCCATCGGCCTCATCCTCGCCATTGTCGTTGTCCTGCTTCGTCGACTCTAGCTTCGTGAGGGGCGGAATGATGGTGGGATAGAGGATTCCTGGCACCATGTTGTTGGCAAAGGACTGCGCCAGCGACGCGAAGGAGTTGTGCAGGACGAGGTTCACCTTGGTGCTGGGTGACGCCTCCTCGGAGCCGGCGAAGCTGTGCAGTGAGGCGTGGAGCGAGAGATTGCGGACGCTCTCGTTGCCCATGGTGTCGCGATGGCAGCCTTCTTCCTTGTCGTCGTCCTCGCGATTCTGCGCCGTTGCGGGGTCCTCGGGAGGGATGACGACACCGCCCGAGATGAGAATACTCGTCGCAAGAGGTACGCCGCAGAGAAGAAACAGCAGCCAGTGGTTAAAGGGGAAGCTGTGCTTTCCGTTGATGGACCACGCGAAGAGCGGCGCGAAGGTGAATGGCACGAGGCAGCGCACAATACACGCCGTTGCTTGCTGAATGCCGTAGGCGACGGACACCCGTCCGGGCGGGGCCGTCTGCGCCACGACAAGCATAATCATGGCGAACGACCAGCACTCCGTCACTTTGCGTGCCATGCCCATAGCACAGGCGAACCAGTAGGCGCCGTCGTTGCTCGTGATCAGGGAGGAGAACGGGATCGCGATGGTGAGCACGGCGTAGCCAGCCTGCGCAAGGTTCCAAAAGAACACCTCGCTGCGGAACTGGGAGAGGACGCGCGAGAAGACCATGTTGGCGCAGATGGCAGGGACGCAGTTCACGAGCACCAGTGCACCGACGCCAGCCGTGCCGAGGGCAAGGCCACCCACCTCACGCGACGCCACAGCCCACAACGGGAAGGTCTCGGCGTACATCATGTCCGAGGTCGAGATGAGCATGGAGATGAACATGACGCAGCGGATCACAGGGTCGCGGAAGGCCTGCGTGAAGCCAAAGGACGCTCTCTTAGTTTGAGGGGTGGAATCGGCCACCACCAGCACAGCCGGGACAGCAACAGCAGCTATGTCGTCATGCTGCTTCTTGTCGTCGATGGCAGTCATGGAGGGGCTGTCGGGATGTTCCTCGCTGCTGCTCGTCTTGGCGTGCTTGCGGCCACACTCCTTGTCCGCTCCGTCTGGCACGATGGTGACCTCGGTGGCGTTCGCGTCGCGCTCTGCGCAGAGGGTCTTGGTGTCGCAGCCAGGTAGGTCCGGCTGGACACAAAGGAGAAGGGGCCGCAGCGGGCGAGCGAGTGCGCGGGGAAGGAGGCAGTACAGCGGCTTAGCGTTCCTGTTCGTCTCCTGGAGGTGGGAAACGCAAACGATGGCCGCGACGAGGTTGTACATCGACGCAACGAAGCACGGCGCGAAGGCGGGGTGCTTGGCGAGGAAGCCGTGCTGTGACAGGTGCATCCACGAGAGCCAGTCCTTGTTGACGGGGTCGTAGAGGGATCCGCCAAGGGACGGGCCAAGCAGGGTGCCGCAGCCCCAGCACAGCGAGACGAGAGCGAATCCCTTTGCTTGGTTGGTGCTGTCCGTCAGGTCCGCAATCATGGACTTGGCGACAAGGGAGCATCCCCCAAAAAGACCGTGCACGAGGCGCCAGACAGCGCACGCGTAGATGTGCGTGCTCACGCCAAAGAAGAAGACGGCGACGGCACAGAGCGTGACGCCGATGACGAGCGCCACCTTGCGGCCGCACTTCTCCGAGAACACGCCCCACGTCTTGCTGGAGATGGTCTGCCCTAGCATGTAGAAGCCAACGAGGTAGCCAACCGAGTAGCCTGCCTCCTCCACCGGGCGATCGGTCATGAAGCTGACATAGTACCCCACAAAAGGGATGAGCATGGTAGAGCATATGCTCTCCGTCAGCAGCACCACGGAGAGAATCGCCAGCTGCCGCGTTGGCAGTGGCGTTTCCTTCCGCCGCGCGGCTGGGTGCCGCCGATCAGAGACTGTGCCCATGGCAAACGCCTGAATTGAGGAGGAGGGGTGAGGGGAGAGGGTCTCGTCGGTGCCTGGGAGGGATGGATGACAACGTCCGCTATGTCGTGCAACCTATATATATATATATGTATGTCGTTGAATAGGCTGGAGAGAACGGTTTCAAGGAAGAAGAGAGACGGCCGTGTAGTGTCCGTTGCCGGGAAGTGAAAGAGAGAGGGAGAGGATATACATGCATTCATGAGTATACGTTTGTTTGGACCGACAAGCCGTGCAAGGCTCAGCGCAAACGGGGGGAGGCAGCCCAATGACAGTTCTTTGTCGCTCACGCGTGCTGCAGGAGTCGAGCCTTGTCATTGAGCAGTGCTGCATGTTCAGATGGAGAGAGAGAGAGAGAGGAGTAAGGGGAGGAGTAGGGGGTAAGGGGTATACAACAGGAAGAGGAGAAGGAGGTTAGCGGTGGCGAAGCGAGCCTAAACAACGCGCAAAAGTCCACAAGGTAACAAACACACAGAATGAAGGAAAAGGTCCAGAGGTTCCTTGTCGAGATACAGTAGTGGAGAGGAAGAGGGAAGCCGCACGCAGAGAGGCAGGACGAAGGGGCAGCGAGGGAAGGGAAGGAGAGGCAAACTCAACGAGAGAAGAGAAGAGAGACAGTTCATCACACAGTGGGGAGAGCAATGCCTGTGCATCCGCTGCCGTTCACCAAACCCTACCTCCCTTCAGGCGCTTCCGCCTCCGCCACGACTTCGAGCCCCTCGTCTCCTACACGATGGCTTTCCACCTGCTGAGTACGAAGCGACGCCAGCAAGGCGGCGGTGCGGGCTCGAATGACGTGGTTTCTGCCGGGACTCCCCGGGCTTCCGGACTGTTCCCCTTTATCCCCCTGGGATGGTGCCGACACCTCTTCCCTGCCCCGCGCAGTCTCGGCAGGCTCGTCGCTCATTCTCTCCTCCTCCTCCATGTCCTCTGCCTCCCCCTCTCGCGCGCGCATCTCCGCTCGTCCCTCGCGGTTCAGTTGCTCGAGCTGGGACGGCGCCATGTGGAGGGCCTCAAGCGGGTTTGTACAGAAGGAGGCAACGAGGGAGAAATACGCGCCGTCGCCGCCCACACCGTCGTCCCCGTCCTCGTCGGAATAGCTGTCGTCGCCCACCACCACCACTGACGACGCAGCCGCGTTGCGAGAGCCCACCACCGCCGCCATCACTGCCGTGTTGCGCGCAGCGGCCTCGTCGCTCTTCTTCTTGGCTGCCGCCGCTGCCTCGGCGGCGATCTCGGCGTCAATGGCGTCGTCCGAGGAGTTTCGTGTGATGCGGAGGAACGCGGACATGACAAAGCCTGTCGCCGAGCACAGTGCGGAAAAGAGGAAGAGCATGTGGTAGTCGAAGGGGAAGGGACGGACCTCGGAGATGGACCACGCAAAGAGCGGGGCAACGAAGAACGGAATGACGCAGCGCGTCATGGAGGCGAAGCTCTGTGAGATGCCGTAGGTGGCGCCGACGGCCCCGACGGGGGCCGACTTCGCGGTGAGCATGTGGACAAGACTGTATGCCCACGACATGCCCACTTGTCGCACAATGCCAAAGGCGATGATGAAGAGGAGGCCGCTGTTCCACCCCAGTTTGTTGGCCTGCGGCACGATGAGGGTATTGATGGTGTACATAGCGGTGGAGATCATCCAGAAGAGGGTGTAATTGTTGCGGAACAGCCGGCAGCAGTCTTGGAAGAACACGTTCGCCACCACCGAGGGGACGCTGCAGATGAGGAGGATGAGAGCCACGCGGTCGGAGAAGTAGTCGAGTCCGCCCGCTTGGCGCTCCGCCACGGCCCACAGCGGGAGGATCTCCAGATACGTCATGTCGGACGCGGAGAGGAGAACGTAGAAGATGGTCACGTTGCGTGTGGGGGTGATGCGCATCGCCTGCATGTACGTCAGCTTATTGCGTAGAGGCGCGGCAGGTGCGGCCGTCGCCGTCCCCTGCGTCGCCTCCTCCGCCTCGTTGTCGGAAATCGTGGTTTTGCTGCGACCTTCCTCGGTGGCAGTGGCGCACCGAGAGGCCACTTTGGCATCGTGGTGGTGGGGGGGTGAGCGAAGGCCGCTACTAGCCTTGGTGACTGCGGGGGGCGTGGCCTCGTGGGCATCTAACACAACAACATCCGTCGCCTTCTCCTCCTCCCCGTGGTGTCGCTGCCCCCCTGTGGCGTGGTCGACGCGATACCGCGACAGGCAAGGGAGGTGTCGCGCAAGGAACTGGACCGTCTTCGACGAGGACAGCGGCTTCCGGTGCACGTTCGTCTCCTTAAGCACCAGTGCGGTAATGACAAGTGAGGAGATGGTGTAGAGGAAGATAACAAAGCTCGGCAGGAAGGCCGGGTGGCGACCGAGGAAGCTGGTCTTGCTCACGTGCAGCCACCCCAACTTGGAGTTGAGGGCGGGGTCGTACAGGAAGCCGCCGATAACCGGACCGATGCAACTGCCGGTACCCCACATGATGGACACCAGCGCGAAGCCCTTGGCCTCGTTCGTTCTATCCGTGATGTCGGCAATCACCGTCTTGGCGACCAGCACGTTACCGTTGCAGAAGCCGTGGGCGAAGCGCAAGAAGCAGCAGACGTACACGTTTGGGGCGAGCCCAAAGAAGAACATCGCGATGGCACCGGCAAAGAGGCCCACCATCATGGGCAGGCGGCGGCCGTAGGTGTCGCTCAGGGCACCCCACAGCTTGCTGCTCGCGACAGAGCCGGCCATGAAGCAGCCCACGAGGATCCCGCTGGCTTTCCCAGCCTGGTTCGTGTCCGAGTAGTTCTGCAGAAAGGTAACGTAGAGGCCAACAAAGGGGAGCAGCATTGTCGAGCACACGGACTCGGACAGGAGCACCAGCGACAGGGCCGCCATCTGCACCAGCGGGAGCGGCGTGGCTTTCTCAGTGGCTGCATTCGTGATGGTGGTGGTGGTGGTGCTGTTGCTGTTCTCATTGTTGCTGTCGTTCCGGGAGCCACCCTCCCTCCGAGCGACGGTGTTCGCCTCTGTGCCCATCTATAACCTGCGGAACGGCGAAGCAAAAATGCGAACAGCGATAGCTTTAGCAAAGACACGAAGAGAAGGTTCTTCTGCTCGTCACATGTCGTGTGGGAGGAGAGCGGGGGGGGGGGGGGGGGGGGACCGAGTAGGATAGTGTCCGTGAGAGGGCTTGTCCACAAGATCCATACGCGCGTACACACACACACACACACACACACAGTCAAGGTTGCCGCTTGCATGACAGATCCCTCGTCTTTGTTCTCTTTTCCTAACAGTTAGTGCTGTTGCTGTAAAGAACCGTCAGCGCATGGGGGCATGAGAAAGGTTGGAAGACTCTCTACAGCCACGAATCAGTCCAGGGACAGATCTTCGCCCTCAGCCTCGGCTCGCCGTCCGCGTGTGTCGTCCTCGTGTCCGAGGGCCGTGTCCTCTGATGTGGGGTGTGCGCGGTGCCGTCTGCGGCGACGGTCTCGTTGCCGCTGTCGGTGATGGCGGCGCTTCGTGCCACGCTCCCTCTCTTGCGCGTCCTCGTCGTGGAGCTGCACCACAGCCATGGCTGCTCCATGGGCAAAGGACGCGTTCAGCGATGCCACCGCGCTGGCGTACGACGACGCCATCATGTCGCGCAGCACACTGCGGCTGCTGGCCACACTGTCCACGTCACTGTCCTCGCAGTCATTGCCGTCGTCGTGGTGGTGCTGGTCGCCGCCGCTGCTGCTGTGGAGACTGCCTCGTCGACTACGGCGCTGCACGTATCTGTGGTGTTGGTGCTGACGGCGATGGTGCGGCGAGTCGCAGCCGGCGCCGTCTGAGTTGAGCCTGTCTGGGCCGCCCTCTTCACGCTCCGTGGGGGAGGCAGGAGCTTCCGCTCTCTTCTTCTTGAAGGAGATGAAGTAGCTCGTCGCCGCTGCAGCCACCGTCAGCACCGAGCACAGAACAAAGACAAAGAAGTAGTTGAAGGGAAAGGGCCGCCAGCTCCGCTTCTCGCTGATGGACCACGCAAAGATCGCAGTCACTGTCATGGGGACAATGCAACGCGCCGCGCAGGAGGCGGTCTGTGTGAGGCCGAAGAGCTGGCCAACCCCTCCCGGTGGTGCGCAGCGGGCGGTGAACATGGAGAGCAGGCCGTACGCCCACGAGAGGACGGCTTGGCGAGCAATCCCGACAAGGAGAACGTACCAGTAGCCCCAAACGCCGCCGATAATCGACCCGATGGGAATGAGTACCGTCAGGATGGTCAGCCCGTACGCACAAAAGCGGAAGAGAAGCAGCTGGTCGCCAAAGAAGTCGCACACGGCGGAGAAGACAAGGTTGGCAATGAGAGTGGGGATGCAGTAGGTGGCGATGATGATGGCCACCTGACTCGAGCTCAGGAACAGCCCACCAACACTCACCGTCGCAATGCACCAGAGGGGTAGCGTCTCCTCAAACGCCGTGTCGGAGGCGCCAATGGCAACCACCAGTGTCACCACCCCCCGGATCAGCGGGCTCCTCAAGGCTTGTCGGAATGTCACGACCACCTCTTCCTGGACGTCTTCCTCCCCGCCAGCATCGCTGCATTTGCCTTGCCCGTCGCCGCCACATTCACTAGCTCCTTCTCTCTCTCCTTTCCCTTTCTTTGCCTCTCTCTCTGCGTCGATGGAGACTACCACGAGTTCGGTGGCGTTACGCAGCGACTTGTCCATCAGTGGGGCGAGACAACTGCACCACCGCGACAGCCGTTGCTGCACGGCCGCGGGCAGAACCGTGAAGAGCGAGCGCGCCTTCTTGTTCGACTCCTCCAGCCAGAAGACGCAGGTGAATGTGGCGACGCAGGAGTAGAGGGCGAGGAAGAGGCTGGGCAAGAAGGCGGGGTGGCGCGCCAGGAAGTCGCCATCCTCGACATGCAGCCACTGCAGCCACGTCTGCGTTCTCGGGTCGTAAAGCACGCCGCCGCAGGTTGGCCCGACGAGGCATCCCAGTGCCCACGCGAAACTCATAACGGAGAAACCCTTCGCCTCGTTCGTGGCGTCCGTGATGTCTGCAATGATGGTCTTGGCGATCATGACGTTGCCGTTGAAGAAGCCGTGGATGAGGCGAAACACGCAGCAGAAGAGGAAGTTCGGGGCAAGCCCAAAAAGCAGGCACGCCACGGTGCCGGCTGCAAGGCCGATCGTCATCGGCACTTTGCGGCCGTAGCTGTCGCTAAGGAAGCCCCACAGCGACGCGCTGGTCAGCTGTCCAAAGGTAAAGATGGCCACGACGAGTCCACTGTAGAGGCCGACGGAGTTGACATCGAGGTCCATGAGGTGGCCAGTGTACAGGCCCACATAGGGAAACAGCGACGACGCACTCATCGCTTCCGACAGCAGCACCACGCCAAGGATACTGAGCTGCTTGACGGGTGTAGGCGTCACTGTCGGCGTCGCCTCCGCGACCACGACGTCATGCCCGTTCCCGTTTGGCGATTCCTCGTAGCTCTTCCGCTCGGCGGCCGAGGAGGAGAAGGAGGTGGCGCTGCTACCGCTGCTATCGCCGTCGTGCGAGCTCGCCTCGCTGCTCCTGCTGGCATCTGTGACGGAGCGCCCGCCAGTCGACGGGTGTCGTGGCGTCGTTGGGGAGCGGCCAAGGGGAGATGCCCCAGCCGCCTCGTCAGACGTGTTGCCAGCGACGGACTGCATCTGGTTTGAAAGCAAGGGGGGAAGGGGGGTGTAAGAAAGAGTTAAGTGAGCAGAAGGTGAGGGAAGGAAAAGGGAAAGAAGACGGAAGAAGAGTAGCAGTGCGAAATGAGATCGTCGACTGTTTGTCGGGTGGAAGGAGGCCGAGCTAGACGGGGTAGGTTAGCCAGTGGAGAACAACGGAACTAGCGAGTGTATCCCAATTGCTTTACTTGCCTACCAGAAGACGGAGAAGGACGGCAGACCCACGCGCGTGGAAGGGACAGTGCGGTGCTGTCGAAGTGAGAGGCCAGGTTCGTAGTAAGTATGGAGCGCAATGAGTACAAGAGAGAGAAGCGAAACAGCTGGACAGATGCCGCGAAGTGAAGAAACGTGTGCGCTGGCGTGCCACACAGGGAGAGTGCCTATTGCGGACTCACCCTGGGCTCCCTTGAACGACACGAGAGCTGGTTGGCGAAGGTAAAGCAAGGAAGAGAGTGGCAGTTGAGAATGGTATCAGAATGGGCACGCCAGCGACAACGGATCTCAAAGCAACGGAAGCGCGAAGCACATTCTCCCTTCCCCTTTCTCGTTCTTGTTGATGGTGGGTGCGTGTACCACGATGAGGTAGCAGGCGTCACTAAGGGTAGGGGGGGGGGGGGAGATGGTGAGATGGTGAGAAAGGAGAAGAAAGCTACACGTGCACATGATGCAAAAGGAGAACAAGGCACCACCACGTGCCCAGCAACGCCGAAACGCACGCACACGCACACGCACTTGATACAAGGACACGGCATTGGCCCCATGCCGCCGTGCGTGCGCGATTGGTTGTCTGCGTGCACAGGTCACCGCCCAAGGCACTGCTTCACGTAACTCGCTATGCGGCCCCGTTCGTCAAAGTCGTTGATGGGTATGTTGTGGGTGTTTGCCGACGACCCGTGGAGTTCCAGCACGTGCTTGGCATCGGGTTGCCCAGGCTGGAACTGGGGGAGGCGCGCGATGGAGGATTCGGTGTAGGAGATGATTTCGTCGAGCCGAGAGAAGAGAATCAGACGACGGTCGTGCTGCAGGCCGTTCCACGCCTCGACACTGTTGAGGTCGCCGACGAGAAGGGGAAACAGCAGCTGCGTCACCGTCGGCGTGAGGGGCGAAAAGCTGCTTGCGGCGTCTACAAGGGAGGAGAAGGTCCGGTCCAGCACCAGCGTCGCATCGGGAAACACACGGTAGGCCACCTGGGCCGCCACACCGCCGCCGATGCTGTGGCCGAACAGCACGAGCTGCCGTGGCTTGATGTTTTCCTTCTTCACCACGTACTGCGCGACGGCAGCGGCGTCCTCCACGAGGTCGCTCACCTGCGACACGTACCCGTTGCTCCTGCCCACACCACGGGGATTGAACAGGACAAGGTTCACGTCGAACATGTCTGCCTGGCGGCTAACGTCGGCGATGGTGTTCTCCAAGAACTCGCCGTTGCCGCCAAAGTAGATCATCCACTTCTGGGTTGTGTGCTGCGTCGATTTCACAATGACGGTGTCGAGCTGCAGCCCGTTAAGGGCCACCGTAACGGAGCGCTCGACCGTTTTATCGAGCCTAGCGCTGAGGTACCTTACCGCCTCGCGGAAGCGCGCCTCCCGGACTCCCTGTGTCTCCATTGCCTGCATAACGCTGGCGGGGTAGACCGCCAGTATCACAACACCACCCAGGGAAGCCCAAAGCTGCAGCACCGAGACAATGATGGTGGCCACGATGTGGGCACGATACCCGTAGTGGGCGAGGAGGGTGCCCACAAGACCGCCGAGCGCACCACCGAGAGTGGGGAAGTAGAGCGTGCGTTTTGCGAGGTCGAGGGAGAGGCCGCACGTGGACAGAGTCAGCACGGCGGCAGCGCCAAGCAGGCTCTGCAGGCCAATGTACACCGACAGGTAGCGCGTGCGCAGTACAGTACTCGTGAGGAACCACCCAATGGACGGCGCGAGGATCTTCAGGGATGCTGGTAGGATGCGCGCCGCGCTCGTGTGACTACACACGCTCCCAATGACAAAGAGAAGCGATGCGATCATGAGAACAACGACGGAGAAGAAGCGGTGCTGTAGAAAGGTGAGGGAGGAGGGTGGGGGGGGGGGGGGGGGAAGGAAGATGAAACGAAGGAATGCTGAATGGGATGGGGAGGGTGAGCGAGAAGGGAGTGGGAGAGGATTGGGGAGCGTCGTGACTAGAAGGTCATTGAGAGAGCAGTGCAGGGGCACTGCATAAGCTCGTCCTCCAGCGGCCAAAGCGGATCGTCTTCGCGATTTCGCGCGCGCCAGTGCCACTGTCTTTGCCTTCTTCTTTTCGATCCTTCTCACTCCCTTGTCGCCACTTTGTACATTGTCAGGAGGGATGCACAGTTCTACAACAAGGCGAGAGAAAGGAGAATGGGAAAGGGGGAGGAGGAGGAGGGGATCAAAGAAAGAGAATAAGCGCCGCCCCCCGACCATGCCGTTGACAACAGCATGTAAGCAAAGGGAAAGCGGAAAGCGGGGAGGGGGAGGGCGGGAAGAGGGAGTGGGATTGAATGCACACACACATACATGCACAGATACAGATGGAGAGCATTCTCCCTGACGCGGCAAACAACACACACGTGTGAGGGAGGGGTGGAGGGAGGTTGGAAACGCCAGTGTTACAACGGCGGGGCGAGGTGAAAACGAGCTGAGAGAGAGAGAGAGTAGGGCACGCTCATTCCGCCCCACCTCATGCCCCGCACAGACCGCGTATCTTGACAATGATGACGCGCAGCCAGGCCGGGCCAAATCGTTCGTCCGAGGTGACCATGATGAGCTCCGTGTCGTTGATGGTCTTGATGCCGTAGGAGCAGTACCAGCAGTACGCGTACAGCAGGGACGCAAGGTAGAAGACAAAGACGTGGTTGAACGGCCACGGGTGGTTGCCCCCGATGGACCACGCATAAATGGGTGCGGTGATCACGGGCGTGATGGCACGCGAGGCTGCCCCTGCGCTCTGGTTGATGCCCAGCAGCGCGCCGACCTGGCCCGCCGGTGCCGCGCGTGCTGTGAGCATGGTGATGAGTCCGTAGCACCACGTAGAGAAGAACTGCTGGCTGGCTGTGCAGAAGACGACGAGGACGTACTTGAGCATAGGGATGGGGATGTAGGAGTTGGTGGCGAGCCATAAGCCAAAGATGAGCCCCGCGATGACGCCGACGCGGAACAGGCCAATCTTGTTCGCGTAGTGCCGACACGCAATGGCGAAGAAATAGTTGGACACGAGCGTCGGCAGGCTGTTGAAGAGAAGCACGTAGCTCACCTGCGAGGACGTGAAGCCGAGACCGCCCTTGTCGACGGAGGAAATGGCCCAGAGAGGGAAGCACTGCTTGAGGGTCATGTCGCTGGCACACACGATCATGTAGATGATAAGGAGGTAGCGCGTCATGGGGCGTGTAAAAGCCTCGCGGTAAGTGAAGCTCTTGGGTTTCTCCAGTCTCTCCTCTGCCGCTGCCGGGTCGGCCTCCTCTGCGACGGTGACATGTTCTTCGCGTGGTGGCACGGGAGGTGCACTGGAATCCGCTGCATCCTCCCGACTGCTCTCCGTCCGTCGTCCTGTCTTGCCGTCTGGCATCGCCAGACTGATGTCATCCGTGCCCCGCGTGGAGAGCTCCACGGGCTGACACGGCACGGCCGCTTTTCCTGAGGTGATGGAGTCTCCGGGGTGGAAGGACGCGGAGAGCTGCCCGACAAACCTGTTGATCTGCGCGCACGCCTCCTGCTCCGTGGCCGCTTGCAGTGAGAGTGGGTTATCTACTTCGCCCATCCCGTGCGGCGTGATCGGGCGTGCCGTAGCGGCTGCCCCAAGTCGTCGCCTGGTACTCGAGTGCGTGGAGCCGCCGGTGGAGCGGAGGGAGGCGGCGTCGGCCGAGTAGTTGCCCGAGGAGCGCTGGCGCATCCAGTGCTCCTCCATCAGCTGGTCGAAGCGCCGTGTATCTTCGAGGGCGACAGGAGAGCCAAAGGCAATGGCACCAACGGGAAACGTTACACTAACCTCCATGCGCGGGTCCACAAAGCTGTCCGCGGAGGATGCCTCACTACTCGCCTCGTGGAGCTCGCCGTCGGAGTGCGCCGCGTTGCCGACGCCGTCTTCGCCTCTCTCGCCCTTCCTCCCCTCCCACTGATCCGCGTTGGTGCTGTTGTTGTCGTTGCAGTCGGCCTCGCTGTCCGTCACCTCCTCCGGCTCTGCCATTGGGGTCGGCTCGAAGCGCTTCGCAGGCACGCAGAGGCACGGGAAAACCACCTTGTACACGTGGGGAACGGGCTTCGCGTCGGGGTTCGACTCCTGCACAAACAGCGTGCACACCGTCATGCCAATAACGCTATAGCAGAACATGAACAGCGAGGGCAGCAGGGCCGGCCGCGTGGCAAAGATACCGTCCGGGTCCAGGCCGAGGAAGCGCATGGCGCTGTCCGGGGCTGTCGGGTCGTAGAGCAGCCCACCGACCAAGGGGCCGATGAGGAGGCCGATGCTGCTGACGAAGGAGACAAACGCAAAGCCCTGGGCCTGGTTGGTCTTGTCGGTGATGTCAGCCATCATCGTCTTGGCCACAAGGACATTGCCGTTGAAGGCGCCTTGCACAAAGCGAAACAGGCCACACAACCAGAGGTTCCCGCTGAGGCCGAAGAGGAGCATCATGAGGCCGCTCGTGAACAGGCCGCTGACGAGCGGCGTGCGTCGACCGTACTCGTCCGACATCTTGCCCCAAAACCGCGCCGACACGATCTGGCCCACCGAGAAGATGCCCTGCAGAAGGCCACTATAGTACCCCGCATCGTCAGGGTTCCGTCCTTGCAGGTAGGCCACGAGGTAGCCAATGAAGGGCATCAGCATGGTGCCGCACAAACTCTCGTTCAGCAGCACAAAGGTCATGGGCACAAGCTGGCGGAAGGGTAAGGGGGTGGTCTTCTGTTTGATCTTTGTCTTCTTACGCGGCGGCTTTGACGGTCCTGCCGACGGCGACGGCCCCTCAGCGCCGTCGCCGCTGGGACTAGAAAGGGGGGAGGAGGCAGGTCGACGATCACCATCCTGCGTGGTGGACACTTCTACCGTTACATCGGTGGCTTTCGGCATTGGCAGTCCAGAAGGCAACAGCAAACAAGAACAGCAAGAAGAGAAGAGAGGGGGGGGGGGGGGGGCAGAGGGAGAGAGGGGTACTACACCGACGTGGACAAGTTGCCACAGCGGCAACACGATACAGTGCAGCGAGGAGAATGAGGTGAGGGACAAAGGGAGGTTATGATGTGCTGCTAAACCGCGCTATGGGTAACCTACACCTCCACGTCCGCGTCAGGAAGGGGGGGGGGGGGAGAAGAGGGGGAAGAGGGAAGAAGCCAAAGGGGATCGCACGCGTGTAGGGGAAAGTAAAGCCCCTTCTCCTTCTCCTTCCATTGCTTAGATGTCCAGCTGTGCGACGCAGCATCAGGACGCAGACGGTTGTTGATCGCTTTCGCTGTAGCAGTTATGCTCCAGGAGAGGGGAAAGGGGGGGGGGACCTACGCGTGCACTCCGTGTCATCCAGTCTCCAGCGCGCTAGCAAAGTCATGCAAGGAGCTCTCGCTGGTGACTGAGAGCGCGTCTCCTGCAGGCGACGACAAAAGTGGCCAAGTCACTCGGGACGGCAGCACTGCCGACAGCGTCTGTTCATTCGGCACCACGCATCGCTCGCACACTGCTGGTGCCGAGGCCGTGAGCGTGCCGATACGCTGGAGACGACAGGCCCCATCCTTCTCCTCGCCCGACGGGTTCACCAGGAGGCGATAGAGTTTCTTTCGGCGCTTCCGCTCCGTTTCCTTCGCCGCCGGGTCGATGGGTGAGTCGCGCCGCGTCCCACGCTTTGGGTGGGACGCGGTGTCGCGCATCCCGGAGAGCCCGAACCGACACCGGTTCAGCGTGTACACGGACGGCGCATCCAGTATCGCGATCTTGTCTCGTGCCTCCTCCTCGCGCTCCTTGGAGGCAAAGTCGGCGGCGTAGACACCAAAGGCGAGGGTGATGGCCGATGGTGACGGGGTGCGGTGGAAAACAGCCGCGGCTTCCTCTCGTTCCCGTGCGCTGCGGGAGCGCTTCAGCGTGGACACGCCCACAACGCGGTGCGGATGGGCGTGCACGGAGACAAAGTTGTTCCCAAGGGGGCACACCAGCCACATGAAGTCCGAGTACGTTGCCCGCACCACGCCGTCTGCCCGGGCCACGTGCTGCTGGAGCAGGAGCTGCGGCTTTCCCCCACCGGATGCGTTAAGCGCGAGGGAGGTGATGGCGCCATCGATGTAGGGCTGCACGACGGCCGCGCAGGAAGGGTCTGGCGACATGGCAAGAAACAGGGGAAAGCGCGGCGCTGCCTCGTCGCCGGTGTCGTCGTCGTGGTCGCCGCAAGCTGCCCTCTCCAGGGTCAGACTGCCACGTACGCGATACACGGTGCTCCCATGCGGATCCACGCGGAACACAGACGGTGGTTGGCCGGCAAACACAATCTCCCGCGCACGAGCATCCGCCACCTCTCCGCTACCAGCAGCAGCGGTAGCGGTGCGCTGTCCCGTGGGGGAGGGAGGTTGCCCGTTTGTGGCGGCCAGCTTCCTCATAACAGTGAGCAGCTGGGACGCGCACTGGTCCCTTTGCTGCTGTCGTGGTGACTTGTCTGTGGCCGCCTTGTGTGCCGCTTCGCCAGCGCGTGCGTCGAGCAGCGTGCGGGTCCAGCAGCAACGAAGATGTGGGTGATGGAAGTCACACGAAACGAGCACATTTTCGATGCCGAGTGTGCCCCAGCCGTGCTCGTCCTCCTTGTCACAAACAACCACCCAGCGAGCAGGGGCTTCGTGCGGGATGCCGGCAAAGGCGGACAACGGCGCGGGAGAGGGCTCCGTCGCTGGCCCCTCTGGCATGTGCTAGCGGGATGGGATGGGGAGAGGAGAGAGAGTGTAGGAAGATGGAGGGAAGGAATGAACCTCAAAGCCGCTCACACACTTGTGGCTTCATAACAGGCGTCGGGAGTACCCAGTGAGGAAGGAGAAGCACAGAAGCGCTCCCGTTCTACATGAAGCAAGCTGCGCTGCCATCAGTGATTCGTGGGCGAGTGTGTATGTGTGGGGATGGGGATACGAGGAGATCCTAGATGTACACAAAAGAGGAGGAGGGGGGGGGGAGCGGAGAGAGCGCTTCCCACCTCACTCCGCAAACTGGTGGGCGGCTTGTCGTGCAATGATGCGGCCAGCGCGGCGAACTTCCGCGAGCGTCGTGTCACGCCCTGTGGAGAGACGCAGCGTGCCGATGGCGCGCTCCAAGTCGGCCCCCACCGCCTTGAGCGGCGCGGACACCTCAATCTCCTCCTCCTCTCCCGCGGTGGAGTGGCAGGCGGAGCCGGCCGACATGCACACCTCGTCCCCCACCGTGACAATCAAACGCGCCGCGGAGATGTACGTGACGGGCTGCTTCGCCTTCTCGTTCCAGACCCTCTTGAACACGGCAATGTTGAGTGTGTTGGGCAGCGCAACGTCGATGTCGCCGTTCACCACGAAGCCCATGTTGTGCTCACCGAGCTCCGCCTTCAGCACCTTGTACAGCTCCTCGCGCGTCTCACGCATCCGCGACGAGAACTTGTCCAGGTTCGCGCAGGCGTAGTACAGCGCCTCGGCCATTCCGGTGGCCAGGAGGATGTTCTCCGTGCCTGGCCGAATCCCGCGCTCGTGACCGGCGCCGTGAAGCAGATTCTCGAGGCGGACGCCAGGTTTGATGTACAGGGCACCAATGCCCTTGGGGCCGTAGAACTTGTGGCCGCACACTGACAGCAGGTCGACTGGGGCGTTTGTCAGCAGGTTCACCTCGACCTTTCCGAGCGACTGGGCCGCGTCGGTGTGGAAGTAGCACTCGCTACCGCACACCCGCTTCGTGATCTCTACAAGCTCGTGGATGGGGTTCACGGACCCGAGCTCGTTGTTGGCGAACATGATGGTCACCAGTGCCACGCTCTCCGGGCCGCCAGGCACGTTTTTCCGCAGCTCCGCCTCGAACTGCGCCGGGTCGACACTTCCTCGCTGTGGGTCCACCTGCACGAGGTGGAAATCAAAGCGCGTGCCAGTCGACGTGTGCAGGAACTTGAGGACCTCTGCCACCGCCGGGTGCTCGACGTTTGTTGACACAATGGTGGTGCGCTTGTTGTGCCGCATCTGCACCGATGAGGCCCCGCCGATGATGGCCAGGTTGTTGCTCTCCGTGCCTCCAGAGGTGAAGATGATGGACTCTGTCGTAGGTGCGTGCAGGGCCGCCTTCACCTTGGCGCGCGCCTGCTCCAGAGCGTGCTTGGCGGCAAGCCCGTAGGGGTGCGAGCTGCTGGGGTTGCCCCAGACGCTGTGCACCGCGACCATGGCCCTCCAGGCCTCGTCGCAGAGCGGGGTGGTTGCGTTGTAGTCCAGGTAGATGGGGTACGGTTCGGCCTCCGGTAGCGGGCACGGTGCGCGCTTCTTCAGCGGAGGGCCCTCAACATTACACATCCTGTCGTCTTCCTCTTCCTTTTGCGCGGAGAAGGGCAGGCGGAGCTGATCAGAGGACACAGCACAAAGGCAGTGCACTGGGCCCCCGAGAGAGTGAAGGAAGAAAAACGAAAGGTGGAAGTGGCCCCGATGAAAGAGAAGAGGACGTGTGTGCGTGGGAATGCAGTAGGAGAACGTGCATGCGGACGGACGCTTCTTAGATTTGCCCAGCGAACCATGAAGCTTCACGTTCGGGTTGCGTGAACCACTTCGTGCATGGGCATCTTGGTGAGATGTGGAACGGGGCTTGCAGCGTGAGACTAGCTGTCACCTCGACGAGCATCTCGCCCCCCTCTTCTCCCACTCTTTTAGAGAATCTCCCACACATCAGGAGATATGCGGTTCGTGGTGGTGGGTTGGATTTGCTTATGGTCCACACGGCTAAAGCTCAAACAGAGAAACTGTGGGATACAGTGACCCCGAGTCCCCTTCCTGCACTACCACCGAAGACGGGCTACGGCAGCAGCTGAGAATAACAGATACACAAAGAGAGAGAGAGAGAGTTGGTGTACACAAACTCCAGCGCAACGGAGAAACGGGGAGGGGTGAGAGGGGGGGGGGAAGGGGGGAGGAACACAACGGGGATCCCACCACGCCCCCCCCCCCCCCCGCCCCACCACCCCCCCCCCCCGCGCCCCCCCGGGGGGGGGGGGGGGGGGGGGGGGGCTGGGGGGGAGGAACACAACGGGGATCCCCCCCCCCCTCCCTTCTGCCTCTGTGGTCGCCTCGCGCACTCGTCAACCTAAGGGCAGGGCGTGGAAGGCCTCCCAGACCTTGGACATGTCCGCTTCCGGCACGCGTTCCGCGATGGACTTGGCAATGCTAGGGATCTCCGACTGCAGGACGCTAGGAGAGAAATCGGGGCTCTTCATGTATGTGATCATCCCCTCCACTTCCCCATACTCATCCTCGCGCGTGGCGGGGATTGTGCGCAGCGCGTGCTCGAGCGCTGCGATAAGGGGGGCGTACTCTGCGTTGCGCGCGTCGTCTTCCGCCTCGCGCCGCTGCCGCTTCCGCTCCATCATGGCCTCAAAGTCCTCCTCGCTGGACGCGTCGTCGCGCTCATCGTCGTCGCCATGGGATGATGAGCCATCTTCAGTGAGAAACGGGTCCGGAGCGCCATCCATCCCGGGCAGAGCGGCGAGACCCATGTCCCGGTCGAGCCGACTCCCGCGCCCGCCATTTCGCTGGCCGTCAGCGGCGAGTTGCGCGCGGCGCACAGCGTGCAGGGCGGCCTGCCGACGCTCCTCCCGCTGCCGCTCGATCAGCTCCTCGACGTCGGCGGAGTTGAGCTGCTGGAGGAGCTGGGCATCTGCCTCGAGCTGCTCGCGCAGGCTCATCGGCCGGCCCTCCTTGAACCTCTTCTGCAGCTCCTTGGTGCGGCGCTCGTACTCCATGGCAACGTACTCCTCCTGCGGGTTGCGTGCGGCGCTGGGCTTGCTCCAGTCCACCTCCGGCAGCGGCGCCTGCGCGTAGGCGAGTTTCATCCGATGGGCCTTTGTCTGGTGCTGCACCGATTCCGCCATGACGGCGCGCTCGATCGACCGCGCCTCGGTCGACTCAATGACAAAGTGCCTGCCCGGGTTGAGCGTCTTCGTGATGGATGGCAGCGTGACCTCGCCCTTTGTGATGCTGGTCTGGTTGCCAAGAATGTGCACCGCAGCGCTGCCCTTTGCGGTGTCAAGGCTGTAGGTGTCGCTGCCAACGTGCAGCGTGTGCGACCCATCACTCCAGCGCACGACACGCGCGTTACTCATGTACGTGTCTGTCGGCTTGTGGTGGGCCCAGCGAAGGACGTTCTGCGGGGTGTAGAGCGCGCGGTCGTCGCTCTCCAGCAGCTCGCAACGGGTGGGAAAGAAGGGCTGCGGGTCGGCGTGCAGTGTCTGCCGGTTGGGCAGCATCTTTGGCATCTCCACCAGCCACACATGCTTCTCCGCGTCCGCCGTGTCCACCAGCGGCTCGCGCGGGCCACCGTCCGCTTCACCCGGGTCCTTGGCAAGCAGCTCCGTCGGTGCTGCCGGGAGGGAGGAATGAAGGATGGTGAACTTCTCCTGCGCCTCTTTGCGCAGCACCGACAGGCCCTTGGGCCCGAACAGCTGCTCCACACGTGCCTGCTCCCTCGCCTCCTTGTTGGCCCGCATCGCCTCCATCACCTGCGTCAGGATCTCCGCCTCGTTCTCCAGCAGCACGTCGGTCTCCTGCACAAACTCGCCAAAGTGGGCGAGCAGCATGGAGCGGGTGTCGACGAGGGCGGGGTCGGCCACCTTGGCAGGAACGTCATCGACGAGGAAGAAGGGGCCAAAGAGGTCCTTCATGGAGGGCATGGCACGGTGTTCCGTGTCGGGGGCGGCCGCGTCGCGAGTCTCCGGCTCCTGAGGCTCCTCTCCATGGGATGCGCCGGCGCCACCTGCGAGAAACCCAACGTCATCGTCCTCCGCACCGTCATCGTTGCCGTCGTCATCTGCCGCTGTGGCCTTCAGGGGAGAGGACTTGGCGTCACCCTTGGCCTCGTTGTGCAGCGCGTCTGTGGGGTCAACGGGCGGGTCTGATTTGGTCTCCGCAGCAGCAATGGTGGAGGGAGGCCCGTGTGGCTGCGGCTGCTCGTGCGCAGGCTCATCCTCCTCCGGCTCGACGTTGTCGAATGCGGAACGCTCTGTGTTGTGGAACGCCGAGGATGATGGAGCCGATGCAGCGTTAAGGGGTGCTGTCGGCTCCCCTACCTCCTGCGGCAGCGTTGGGAGCTCGCCCACCGGCAGAGTCGGGTCGTCCATTGTCCCAATTATGACTCGTGTGCGTGTGTGTGTGTGTGTGTGTGTGCACGGATGTATGCTGTCTTCTTTCCTCTCCTCTCTCTCGTAGGTCCTCTGGCCGCGAAGTCAGGAGGTGACAAGGATTCCGTAGAAGCGGCGGATCGCACCTAAAGGGGAGTGGGAAACTACAGTAAAGGCCAAGCACCGAGGAAGATTGGCCGCTGCCAAAGTTATCCAGTCACCAACGAAAGGACGGAGAGGGGGGGGGGGAGGGGAGGAGGTGGAGAGAAGGTGGGTTCACACAGTAGCTCCCGTGAAGTAGGGCAACGTGTTTTGGCTTCTCAAGACGTTGTGCTGCCCGTCTTCCCCATTTTGCATGTCGCATTGTGTCCTTTTTCGCGAGTCTAAGCGCTTTACTCGATGTCGACAGTTTATACCGAAGGGCAGGAGAGAGAGGAGATGGTGGGTGGGTCCGCGCGGAGAAGTCGCACAGATTGTCGGGTGAATGAGGTCGACATCGCCTCTCTGCTCTGACCGTGACCTCCCTTCTCCCTCCGTTCCATGCCCTCTTCTCTGTTTCCCTTCCGGACCTAGTGAAGGTCCTCGTTCCGAACTTGCGCTCTCTGCTTGACGCGCCGCTTCTTGCGATCCCACTTCTTGGAGACCATCTCGGAAATGGCTTCCCCCCGAGCTTTCTGCTTTTCCTGCCGCTTCGCCTGCTTTCGCGTCAGTCGTTTCTTCTTCTTCACCGGCGCGTCGAGCACGAGGTCGCCAACGACACGCACCTGCGGCTTGCTCGGGGCGGCGCGGCTGCCGCCGCCGTTGCCCTCCTCATCAACGTAGTCGCTGCCGTCGTCGTCGCTGAGCGCCTCGCCGTTGAGCCGCGCCAGCTCCCTGTCGGTCTCCCGTTCCAGCCGCTGCTCATCGCTCTCCTTTTCTCGCTCCATGTCACGCTGGATACGCTCCACCTTGCGTTTCTGTACCGCCTTGCGATGAGAGCGCTTCTTCGCCATCTGCTTCAGCTTTCGGACGAGTTTCGTCATGGGGGGGGGGGGGGGCAATATTGGGATAGTTGGTGGTGGTGGTGGTAGTGGGGAGAGGGGCCACAACGTTGGTACGTGCCTACTGTCTGCCAAAGAAATAACTACTGCTACAAAGATCAGACGGAGATGTTCGCAAAACGCTGCCATGTTGTGCACCCGTCGGGAGAGCCACTGAAGCGCCTTTCACTGTGCGCTGCTATCGTGTCGGATAGGCGAACTGCTTTTCTCCACGTACCGATTGGGAGGGGGTGAAGCAACGGGCCGGAACCTAAACAATGGTAATAGCGACGCAAGAAGACGTGGTCCGAGGGGGGAGGGGGGGGGGGGGGTATGCCTGTGTGCATCTCTATATGGCGTATGGGAGAAGGAAGATCCCTTCCCTGTCCCCTCCCCCACAGGCTACACGAGGTGCGCAGCCTTCTTCTGGTGTTCCTTCAGCCACTTGTTGTACAGCAGTGCGCCGGCGCTGCCGCCGACGCCGACGACGAGTGGTTTGCTCCCCGGTCCGCCCAGTGACACGGTTCGATTTGTGTGCGGCATGGACAGCGCCTGGGCCCATTCGCGTGCTGTGCGGAGGGGCTTGCTAAAGTCCATGCGGGCCTCCTCGCGCTGTTGAGCCCATCGCGCAGCTTCCTCCTCGGCCGTGGCGGAGGCGCTGTCCGGGGCCAGCGACGGCACGAGGTCGGCCACGCTGGTGGTGCAGTACGACAGCGTCTGCCTGTCTACCATCGCCTCCTTGGCCAGCTCTTCGCAGAACTGGGAGGCGAACTCTGGCGCCAGAGCCTGCAGCGCGGCCGCCTCGTTCGCCATGCGGCGGAGCAGAACGTGAATCTTCTCCGCGCGTCTGGACGCGGCGCGCAGCTCCTCTTGTGATACGGCGGGTGTGGCCAGGTTCTGGGACGACGAGTGCGAGCCTTCCCGCACCGAGGCGCGAAGGGAGGCCGCAGGCATGCAGCGCGCAGTGGGAGTGGGCGTCGGTGCCGGTGACGGGATCCGTGGCGTCCAGAGCGTGCCGCCTCCCGCGATGGGGACGTTGGCGTTGCTGCTGGTGCTCACATTTCCCTCGGGGGAGGAGAAGGCAACTCCCTGCGGCGACGAGGGTGTCTCTGGCGTCGATGTCGGCGATATCTGCTGTTGTTGCTGTTGCTGTTGTTGTTGCTGGTGGTGGTACGCACGCTGAATCTCCTGGACGGCCCGCCGTCGCTCCTCGCGGAAGGCCTCCTTCATGATGGACTGCGCCATTGCAAGTGCGTCCTGCAGCGCTTTGGCGCAGTCCTCTCGGGACTGTTCTTCCTCCTCATCCTCCTTGGTGTCGACCATAGAGTGCTGGCCTGAGGAAGCCGCGGCTGCGTGCTCGTCGCCTTGCCCATGTGTCGGCGGAGGGGTGTCGCCCTCCCGCTCGCTGACCAGTTGCTGGGGCGATGGGGCGATGGCCATGGTGCGCAACTCGGCAGGGAGGTCGAGCGGAGGCACGTCGGCGGTTGCATCTCCGCTCTCCACCATTGCGCCGTGTTCTTCCTCTTCTTGCTCGTAAGCAGGAGGGGGGTGGGCCACCACATCTGACATGACGTGGATACCGGGAATCCGCTGTGCCCAGCACTTGGGACGGTTCGCTATCGGGGCCGTCCACTGGGCAGCATCCACAGCACGGCCACGAAGACAGCTCTCCATGTCGGTCATCAGCGTCGCTAGAATCTCACGGCGTGCCGTCTCGCACTGTGCGTTGTGCTGATCGACAAGAGGGGTGTGCAGCAGCTCCGTTGCGGAAAGGCGGTCGTCAGGATTGCGCTGGAGGCAGCCCTGCAGAAAACGGACAAAGGCGTCGCCATAGAGTTCCTCTAGGCGGTCCACGTCGCCCTTGCCAGCATCGTCGTCCTCGCACGCACCTTGCAGGGCAAAGACGCAGTCCACAACTCGGTCTTGTGCGGATAGACTACTGTAGGAGGAGGTGTCGAGCCGACTTTCGGGGTGCCCTTCCTCGTGGGAGAGCACAAGGTGGAGCAGTGTCACGCCCAACGAGAAGACATCCGAGGCGAACGAGCGTGCGGTGATGCATGACCGGTCAAAGTCCACCTGGCCAACTGTGAACACCTCTGGCGCGCACCAGTAGAGCGAGTCCGCAGCTTCCTGCTCTTCTTCCGCGTCGAGGAGACGCGACAGGGACGATAGGACGCAGGGGGAGGTCGCGGTCGTCTCACCAGAGAGGCATTTCTCACACAGTAGTGACGGACGCAGGCAGGCACGCGAGTGCCCCATGTCGAGCACAATGTTTCGCAGATTGACGGCATTGTGCAGGATGGAGTGCTCCGCGTGCAGCTCCGAAAGCGCGACAAGCACGTCGGTCGCGAGGCAGGCAAGCTCAGCCAATGTGAGCGCGCGGAAGTGGCGCTGGCGCAAAAGCGTCGCAAGCTCCTCCAGGACGACACCGCGGATGGACTCCTCGCTAACCGTGAGCGAGTGCATCGGAGTTGCAGACGGAGTCTCGCAAGACGTATGCGCGACGACATCAAGCACACGCACGAGGTTGGGCACCTTGTCTAGGGCGACAAGATGGGAGAGAGCAGTCATACAGTTCCGAAACACTTCCTCGTTCTCCGCTACCACGGTAAAGGAGTGTCGCGGCGGTGCCACTGTCCCCGCGCCGTCGCTCGTCATAATCCGTTTGGTGCACGATACCAACGCTAGAGAAGATTGCGATGCGCGATGCCTGGACTAAATAGAGGTGGTGGTAGAGAGAGGGGGGGGGGGGGGGAGACGACGGGGTGCTCCTGAGGAAGCAGCAGCAGATGCATACACAGTGTCGGCCAGCATGTCTCCCTCCCTCTCTTCATGTTCTCTTCACTCCTTCGTCGTTTCTTTGGCTTCCCGTAAGCGATCATACACAGCAAGTCCATCTGCCACACATGGCACACATTCCATGTGAGAACAATATGCAGTGACACACACGTACACCCACACACACACACACGCGTACGTGCGTTGCCGCAAGGAGGATGGGCTCCTGGCTCGCCCGCCCGCTAGATCAGTTGGCGTGCCTTGAACAGTGCATCTAGGCCCTTTTCGAACTCGTCACCAGTGATGAGGCAGCCTTTCTCGTGCCGATAATCCGGGTTCTTCGTCGTCGTGTTGGTAAAGACGTCGCGAAACAGCTCGACAAGTACCGTGCGGACAAGTGCGGTGTTCATCTCCTTATCCGTGATGAGGGCAACCCGGTAGCCCGTCATCGTCTCGTAGTAGTGAAGCTTGTAGAAGGGGGTCTGCACCGCCCGCAGCCCGCCGTTCCCCGTGGATGACAGCTGCGATGAGATGTGTTGCAGGGTGTACACAAAGCCGGCAACAAGCCTCGGCTCGCCCTCGCTAGCCGAACGCGTTCGCCGCCATTCCTTGTAGAAAATGTTGTCGCCGTAGCGGTTGAAGATGTAGATGGAGTATAGCGTCATAGGAGAGGTGAGTGGCGCTAAAGGGTTCAGCTGCGAGGAGGGAAACCGAGGAACGGGAAGTGCATGTGAGGTTGTGTAGACAGGGAGGGGGGGAGGGGGGCAGTGAGCCGTGGATAGGCGCTTTGCCAGAGGGAAGTGTGCACTTTGCGGTGGGGGAGGGGGAATGGTTCGTCCTCGCGTCATTGTGTGGTTAATGGACAGTGGTTACACATGTGCCTCCTCTCACAATATCGAGGACAGCGCACGACAAACGGATGAAGACGGGGGAGGTGGGGGGGGAGGGGGGAGGGGGTTGAGTGCGCCATGGGCAGCTACGTTTCGGATTTGCTGTAGTTGCTCGGACGCACGTAGTTCTCCGATATCTCCCGCTCGTTGCGAAGGCGGTCGCGGTCCAGCGACTGCCGGTACTCGTCGATGATGTCAGGCACCCACTCCGGCATCCCGCCGTCCTCGGGCCGCTTCAGATCCTTCCGGCGAAGACCGCGCGTGTCCCACGGGGTCGTGCGGCGAACCCGCTCATTGTGCTCCATCGCGCGCACCCGCCTCTCCTCCGCGTCCATCCAGAAGTCGTAGTCCGTCTTCTGCTTGCGGCGCAGGCGGCGCCACTTCTTGAACTCATTGGAGAGGTGTGCGGCCTCCCGCTGCTCCTCCTCCTCCATGCTGAGACTCTTCTCGCTCATGATAAGGCGGTTGGGTCCAATGTCGACAGAGGCCGAGCGCGTCTGCAGCTCCGGTGTGGAGGGCTCGGCGCGCTCACTCAGCGGCAGATAGTCCCAGTCGCCGGACGGGCGGAGGGCGTGAAGGACGACGGAGAGGGACGGCAGCAGGTCCGGTTCGCCGGGCATGCTGTCCAGAAGCAGCTGTGTCGGCTTCCGCGCGATGCGGCGTGACAGCTTCTGGACCAAGTTGCGCTTGTGGTTCGGCCCAGCAAAGAGCACGTACCCTGGGCGTGCGAGACTCTCTTCTTGGTGGCTTCTCGCACTTCCGGGGGGCAGGGAGCCAGACGCGGGGGTTGGGGACCGTCCGCCGTGGAGGGTGAAGTGATGCAGGCAAAAGTCAGAGAGGTTCTGCTGGTCTGCCTCTGGCGCAGCCATCGTGTCGTGGGATCTTTTCGGGATGGCAACCGGCGCGGCCCCCACCACGCTCGACTGAAAGTAGTCCCGCTGGGATGGACTCGCTTCCCCCGCGTCCGCGTCCTTGACAGGGGTGTAGCAGATGGGCAGGAGGTTATTGCGACGAATGACGTGGTTGAGCATGCCGTAGACATCGTCGCCGTCCTCCTCCTTCAGGGTGTAGATTGGCACACCAGATTGAAAGTGCGCACCGCGGGCGGCGCGGATGACCCGGTGGTCGTACAGGTCCGCGCAGTGGTTGGTCGCGATGATGGCATCGTACTGGAAGCCGGTGGCGGTGCGGAGAAGCGTGCCGAGCACGCCTGCGTCGTCCACGTTGTCGAGCACCAGAACACGGCTCAGGCGCTGCTTGTTCGCAATGAGGTGCTCCTTCATGGGCGGATCAGGGATGTCAAAGTCGCCCATGTAGCCATCGTTGCCAGGCGCGATCTCCTCCGCCAGCTTGCGATCGACCAAGACGATGTCCATGCGCTGGCGCGCCTGCTCCCCCTTCGCCCATTCCGGGATGGCTTTGCCCTCAGTCACCATCAAGTGCTTTGGCACGTGGCCCCCCTCGCACAGCTCCCGGATCATCTCGCGACCACCCACCATCATCATGCCGCGTGCGTCACGGTACTTTGGGTTGGCCCCCAGTTTCACAAAGTGCTGGACGAGCTTGTGGCTTGGTTCGTCCAGCACCGTGCCGTCCCAAAGGACCTCCTGCTGCAGTTGCTGCAGAAGCGCCATCTGTGCCCGCCTCTTGGCGAACTCGGCGGGCTGCTTGTCCTGCAGTCTCATCAGTCCTTTTCCTTTGAGGACAGAGTCGGGAAGGGCAATGTTTCGCGTTGCCGGATCCTTGGGGGCGAGTGGGTGGTGGAAGGCGGCCTTTGATCTCCGTGCCGTGGCGCGTTGCTCACCCACAAAGTACTGCGTTCGCCTACCCGTGATGAGGACGCACACGTGCATGGCCGCCGGCGCGCACACCGCCGAGGACGAACAGCACATCGCCGACGTGGCCGCGCGCGCGAGCCGACGCTGCATACCCAGTAGTGGGGCTCGCACGCTTTTGGACAGGTCCCCGTATAGTGTCTTCCTTGTGAGTGGGGGAAGGAGGAGGGGGGGGGGAGTTTGCTGAGCACACAGAGCCACTCATAGAAGAGAGAGAGAGGAGGGATAGTGTGGGAAGACGACATGTGCGTATGGCCTTCTCCTCCTCCTGACCTCGACAGCATCGCACCGAAAGGAGCTCCCCGAGTGATCGTGCCACCGTCTCCTCTGCGCTACCCCCAGAACCTTCTCTGGGGGTAGCGCAGGGGTGGCGCACATGTACGTGTGTGCATACCCTCACTTCTCTCGTTTGATTGTTGTTCCTGTGGCTGCTGTACTGCCGATTCCAACAGCTGTGACAGCATAATATATGTACATCCTTCACGAGAGCGGAATGAGAACAGAGAAACGCACACGCACGCATATTGATGTAAGCGGAAGTAACTCCTCCATGTAGGAGGAGAGGTCATGGGGAAGAGCCGTCAGAAGGGCCCGAGGTACGCCTTGATGTAAGCGGAGCGGTCAAGCATGTTGGGCAGCTGTACGGCGGCGTACATGGCAACCATGGGCACCATCAGCACCAGTGCGTGGGGCTCTTCTTCCAACTTGGTTCCTTCAAGCTGCTCCTCCAGGTACTTGAGAAAGTACGGCAGGACGACATCGTCATCATCGTCGTTGCCCATGTCGCCGTCGGGGGAGCTGCTTGGACAGACATCAGCCTCACTGGCATCCGGCTCGCCAAAGTCGAACGGATCTCTCGCGGGGTCCCCGTCCGCAGTACCCACCACAGCACGCGCGCGCTCCCGTCTCTTGGAGACGGCGTAGTCCGCCTTGAGTGGGATGGACCCGCCGCGCACGTCCGCCAGCGAGATGCCGCCGTTCGCCAGCGACCGTCTGACGCTGCGCAGCTCAAAGCGCGCCATCGTCTCGCTGTGGTTCAGCACGCTCTGCCCGGTGAAGGGTGCCACACTGCCTCGTGCTTTGTGGTAGGCGTTGCCCGATAGTGTAGCCCCACTTTGCCGATGCCGTGGTGAGTGCCGCGGCAGACTCCCCACCGACGCCGCCGACCGCCCCTCGCCTTCCGCTACTCCGTCCCCGCTGCCGTCGCGGACAGCCGGGTGGAGGCCGTGATTGTCATCGCTGTCCTCCTGCGCGCCAAGCCAGGGGGCAAAGAGCCGGCCTTCAGTGCTGACCCCTCTCGCGGCGGCTTCCTTGGCGGCAGCGGTGGCCGTCGCCAGATCAAACGCCTCCTCGCGCAGGGCAGCGTGAAACTCGCCCATCTCGGCCGGAGCGGCAGCGCTGCCGCGCACCCGCTGCTGTGTCATTGGCGGCGACGGTGCCTCGATCATGGTGGCGAAGAGCCGTGGCGCGCGGATGGGTGGGTGGTTGCTGGCGTACACGGCCGGCCCAATGATCTGCACGTCGGGGTAGGCGGAGCGCATGTTCTCCGCGTCGTTGTACTGGCCCTGGTACGCGGCGAGCAGCAGTGGGCCCTCCGTGATGCTCGTCCGCAGCGCCATCGCAACGCTCTCGTCCAGACGAACGAGAACGCGCTGGAAGAAGCACATGCTGCTCGCGAGGGCGGCCGTTACGGAGAGGAAGGTGCTCTCGAAGGCGGTGCCACCGTTGCTCACACTGAGGAGGAGGCCGTGCTGATCCTCCAGCGAGTAGCGGTGCACCTCACGCACAATCGCGAGCACCTCGGCGTCCACGAAGTCGCCGGCGTCGAGGTCAAAGTAGTGACGCACGAAGACGCCCGCTGTTGGGGTTTGCGACGGCGGAAGCGGGGTGCAGCAGACGAGGTGGCGGGAGCGCAGCCCACGCGGGATGCAGTGGAGGAGGTCGGGCAGAGTGAACTGTTTTGGGTACGTGACAGCGGCGAACTCGGCGCGGCGGTCGAACTTGACGTACAGGTCCATGAAGCCACTGTACTCGGTGCTGTTGTACACACGCAACTGCACCTTGCCGTGCCTGAGCGCCAACACCTGCGTCGGGGCGATTTCCTCGACCTCGTGCGCGCCAAAGCCGTTCGCCGCATCCCCTTCCCCTTCCTCCGACTCCGGCGTGGACCCCCGCTGGCCCGCGTGGTGGTGGTGATTGCTCGCCCCATCACCACCACCATTGTGAGCACTGGCACCGCACAGCACGCCGCTGCTTGTGAGAGTAAACGCGCTGTTGCGTATCGTTGACCGTCTAGCGGTGCGTTGGCTGTTGCGCCGCCGGCCCTCAGAGGTGGCTACGCTGCGCCGTTCTGGGTGTCCCACCCCGCCGGCCGCCGCTCGCCCACGCAACCCGCCTTGCTGTCCGCCCACCACCACCGATGCACGGGCTGCTATGGCGGTGACAGAGCCGCTGGCGTGCCGTCCCCCACCCATCTTCAGCTTCGCCTCTGCGCGGTTGCCAGCCGGCTCCACGCAGTAGTTCTTGATGTCGATGACGCGGGGGAAGAACGGGTCCTTGTCGCCGAGCACGTCGGCGCCAACCTGCACGTCGAGCTCAACCACGCTAGCCATGAACGGCGCACACAGGAGGTACTCGCCGCGGGGGAGATAGAGCGGCACCGCGAACCCTGCACCGGAAGGGCAGAAGAAGGTTTCCAGTCTCTGCTTCTCTGCAGTTTCCGTCACGAATAGGCGGTGGTGTGGGCGTTGGAAGATGGGGTGCAGTTTGTGGAACTGGAAGAAGACATTGACAGAGCTGAGCGAGGTGACGTCGGTGCGGTCGGTGCACATGGGGCAGCGGAACGAGTTGCGGGTGTAGTAGGTTCCGCTGAAGGGAACGTCGCTGACGCTGCTAAAGTGCTTAATGTCGAACGCGCATGAGCCGCAGCTGACGACAAAGCGCATCGACATGAACTTGTACTCCACGGCCAGAAGCAGCTGCTCCACGACAATGGCGATAGGCGTCTTGAGCAGCGCGGCAAGAGCGAACGGGTTCCACAGCGTGAAGGCGTCGTAGAGCATTCTCTTCTCGTTCCCTTGCGCGACGATGCTCTCGTCGATGAAATGGAGGTCGCTCTGGGCGATCCGACCGGTGTGCGGGACCGTGAAGTACTCATGGCTCCTCAGCGGGCAGTTCTCGTCAAGGAAAGGCTCGCAGACTGCCTCCAGCCCATTCCAGAAGCTGCGATCGCACCGGTTGGCGGGGAGCGCGCTCCACAGCCGGCGGAGGAGGTGCATGTCAAGGTATGCCGATGGCGGCACCCGAGCCCTCTCTTCCTTCCGTTCCATGAGCGGTGGAGTGCCGAGGTCCTAAGCCACACGACACGAACTACTCGGGAGGGGGGAGGGGGAGGTGATTGATCTCTGGGAAGCGCAGTTCTATGTGGTTGGATGGATAGAGTGGTACTCTCAACCACCGCAAAGTGCTCTCTCTCCCCTCAGAGAGAATGGCCGCCAACTGTATGCGTCACTGTTGCTCTTATTGTTGTTGTTGTTGTTGTTGTTGTCGGTGCACGATTGATGTGCGGAGGTGAGAAGCCAATCTACGTGAGGCCGCAGGACGCCATATGTTACATGTTGTAAAAATAGCAAAAATCGCCCACCCAATGGCAACTCCATATTGCAACAGCCGTGGAGAGAGCCGGTGGCACGAGGTACCTCAACAGCGACAAAGGAATGAAGTGAGGTAGCGGGAGGGAGCCATGCGACGTCCGCCCCCCCCCCTCACACATATCCCCTTCCCTTCCATTGCCAACTAGTACTGATACACCCCAAAGACAGTGACTACGGCGAAGAGATGCTTGTTGGTGAACACCTCCTCGAGGTAGTTGTCCGTGTCGGAGTCCCAAAACATCTTGCACCCTGCGCGCAGTCCTTGCCCGCGCTGCTCGCCAATCATGCAGTGCACGATGATCTTGTAGCGGTCCAGGTCCATGTTGCGAATCCTGTCCCGCACCGTGTCGGCGATTTCCTTGCTGATGCTCTGTATCTCATCAGCCTTGTACTCCTGTTCCTCTAGGCGATTCTGCAGGATGGCGTGCACAATGGGTTTAATCTCGTTGGGGCGAAAACGGTGCTGATGGTCCGGCCGCAAGGAGAACGTGGTAGGGTCGTAGTCAGTCTGCATCGCGGAAGATAGGCCGTAGAAGGGACAGGAGGAGGACAGAGAGGAACAGAGAGCAGAGCGAACTAGAGGGAAAGGAGAGGGGAAGGAGAGGTCGGACAGGAAGCCCACAATGATGATGATTGTACGCCATGTGCGGCTCCGCACCATCTCCGTCCTGTTGAATGCCCCTCACTCTAGAGGCCAGGCGAAGCGCAACGCGCATTCTCGTTCTTCGATTCTATTGTTATGATTTCCTGCTTCTCCCTCCCCCACTCCTTGTCTGGATGGGGGGTTCGTGTCGCTGTGTGTGTTTGTGTGTATGGGGGGGGGGGGGTTTGCGATATAACTGCCGTGAAAAGAGGCAGGAAGAGGAGGCCCCCCCCCTCCCCTCACATGCGCGCGCGCGTCTACCTTTTTTGGGTCGACAGCAGGTACTCAAACACGCCCTTCACCGATGCAGCGGGAAGGCTAAATGGGTCGGCAGGGCTGGCAGCCACATCCGCGTCCGCTCGGTCGAGCTCCGCGTTGCGGAAGACGGCGTACTTTGCCAGCGCGCACACCACATCCCCAACGCACCACTGCTCCCTCAACAGCTTCAACTGCACAGGCGCAAAGGTGTCAGGCAGCGTGGTGCGGTCAAAGACATAGTAGTTCAGCGGCCGCCCCGCCTCCGACGCGGCGCACCACTGGATAAGCAGCTTCAACTCGACATCACCACCGAACGCCCCACAGCCCCAGTTCCCCGTGGCGACGGGCCCTTCGCGGACGGAGCGCAGCGTCGCGTAGTCTTCTGTGGTGCCGCGAAAGGAAACAAACGCCTTCTGCATCTCCCGCGTGACCCAGACACTGTCGTACTGGTCCTCCACGTGCCGATGGAAGCCGTTGAAGTCCACCGCATCCATCGCCACCACGCACACATCTCTCAGTGGAAGACGGCGGCCCCGCACCCTACATGCAACGGTGCCTATGGGCTGCGTCCCGCGAGCAGCAGCTGCGCTGGCATTCTCCTCGTCGTCGTCGTTCGGGCGTGCCGGAGCCTGGACCATGCCGGGCATCAGCGGCCCCGTAAAGCGGAAGGTGGAAGCGTACCCTGTGTACGAGGAGAACTGGCCACATCCGCTGATGAAGATCGCTTCGTGGTCCCGCAGTGACTCGCACACGAGGCGGGACAGGATGAGCTCCGGCGAGACAACGAAGCGGATCTCCTCCTGCACACACCCACGGCCGAGCACACCGCCGCCGATTATTCGGTTCGCAAAGTCCACCTGTAGGGAGTAGGAGTCGTCCTCGATGAGGCCTTGCCGCTTGAGCGAGAGGGGCTGCAGGGGGGCCCGGCTCTGGGAGAAGTCCGGCATGCGGGCGTAGCTCACGCGGGAGATCTCGAGCACGGACTGATTGCGCACATCGCCGGAGGACCGGTACGACGTCATGAAGTACTGCAGGAGGCAACGGATCTTACTGCGGTGGGCGTCGCGGCCCGCTAGGGTGGTAGCCGAGCTGAACAGGGAGTCGAAGTTGATCGGGGCTAGCTTGGGGGAAATGCCAAAGCTGCGCGCGCCGCCTCCGCCCGACTCCCACCGCGCTGGCCGCCGCACGCCCTCGTCCGTGAACGAGGGAACGGCGGTTTGCAGCGTGTTACTCCGGTAGGACCTGCCCGGAAACAGCGAGAAGAAGGCGCAGCAGAGCAGCGTCAGTGCCTCGTCGCTGCGCAGCACCAGTCGCTCGTTCACCCCCTGTCGCAGGAGCGGCACCCGCCTGCTACCGAACACGACGGGAGCCCCGCACACCACCTGCTTCATCCACGGCAGCACGTCTGCGTAGAAGTGGTCTCGCTGCTTGGGGGTCAGCTCCTCCTCAATCGTGCCGAATAGTGCTTGGAACGAGAACATGCGCGATGCTCCCGCCATGGGGAAGTGCACGAGCAGCGCCTGCAGCAGCCCGCACAGCTGAATCGACGACTTTGTCGCGTCTTCGCGGAGGATGTGGTCAATGATGGTCCAGGCCTCGCACGGCTGCCCTGCTTCGCCTTCGCACAGGTTGCGGTTCGACCACGGCAGCACGACACTGCGCTGGCCGTACGCCAGGGCGTCATTTGCCAGCTTTTGTGCCTGTGACTCCGGCGGGGTCAAGAACACGTTGTGCGGTGCTGGCGTGAAGGACGGCACCATCCGCGGGAAGCTGCCTTTACGCCCACTGGCGCTTGTCTGGGAGTGGTACGACTCCGTTGATGAGGTGGCGCTGCTGCTGCGTGCGGTGGACGTGGACGAGGGAGACGAGGAAGAGCGCTTTCCAGCGGCCGCGGAATGCTTCCGTAGGCTCCGCCTCGCACGGGGGGTGTCGGCCGATCTAGCGGAGGATGTCCCCCTCGACGAGTGTTTTCTTCGCTTCTTCGACCGCGAGGACGCCGACGCAGAAGACGAGGACGCGTCTGACACGATCGTGGCGTAGTGGCGGCCTTGCTCGTCACGGGAGGTGCCCTCTCGCGCGGTGTGTGGTGGTGGGATGAGCGTGCGCTGCGGGCGGAGGGAGTACGCGGCGACAGCGTCCGATGGCCCCCCTGCTCTCGTGCTTGTGCCTCCTGGCCGCTTGAGAAACTGCTCGAGGCAGCTCTGCCGCAGATGAGCCGTCCCTTTCCTCATTCTCCAGAAAGGGAGGAGGAGTGTGTGTGAGGTGTGACGTCTGTGGGGGTGAACAATGGAGAGAAGGTGCTTCTCCACCACATGAAACAGAAGGTGTAAGGGAGAGAGTAGGAAAGGCATACATGGGGACATTGTGGGGACAAATCATTTCGCTCCAAACACACACACACACACACACCCTGCTTCTCCCGCGAAGGATCCACGCCACGGTCTCCAGCACTGGAGAGGACAAGTTTACCAAACTCTGTAGAAGTGCCTTCTCTTTTTCTTTCGTTCGTTGTGGGGTGGGGTGGGGGAGAGAAGAGGAGCGCAGCGGAGGAGCACTAGGACAGGAGAGAGAGAGAAGTGATACATGGTGTTTACATCGGGGCCGGAAAACACCTCCGAGAACTAAAAGAAGGGAAAATGGTTCAAAGGTAAAGCGGGGGGGGGGGGGGGGGGTTCTCCCCACGCATTTCCATAAACGCGCGTCGTGGCTGTCGGGCAGAGAAGAGAACTGTGGAGAGGAAGACGGAGAACGGGGAACGGGGGAAGGAAGGCACATGAAGGAACAGCAACCGCAACGGCGGAGAACGACAACCGCTCGCGGAGAGCGAGAGAGCGAGAGCACGGGAAGCCCCCGCGATCAGTTCCAGAGGTTCGAGCACCACTCACTCGAGGCGATGGCTGCGAGGTCACGCACCGACAGCAGGGGGCCGCGGTCGAGACCGACGCCGGTGGACAAGAAGCGCACCACGCTCTTCTGCGCGGCGCGGTCAAGCCAGTGTTTGCTGGCAACCTCCTCGTAGTTTTCGTAGGTCAGCCGGTCGACGCTCTCGCTTGCGCAGTGAGAGCTGAACAGCCCGTTCAAGTAGAGGAGGAGGCACTCCTCTTGATGCATCATCGCGGCGGCCATGAACTTGCGCATGGAGACGAACGTGAGCGGAGCGGAGCGGGTCGTCATTTGGTAGTCGCGCAGCACCTCGTGGATGTCGACATGGACAATGCTGTCCGCGTTGCGGTACAGGTACCGGAGCACTGTGAGGGCGTCGTCGTGGGAGATCTCTTCGCTAGGGTTCGACGTCGGCCAGCAGTAGCTGAGGTGGAACAGCATGTAGGTGATGTAGTGCAGGTGTGTGGGCGGCTGGAAACCGCGGATGACATTGAGGTAGAGGCCCAGCAAGTCGTCCGTGTGGGCCATGGCATCCAGGTAGCACAGAATCTCGTACATCGTCTTGGCCACAAGCTCGGGGAAGCAGTAGCGCGCCTCGAGCTCGTCGATCAGGGCCTCCTGGAAGTCGGTTAGTTCGAACACTTCACGGAAGAAGCGCTCCGTCATGGCGAGCGACATTTGGCTGTTCGTGGCGCGCACGTTGGCCTCCTTGCGGCAGCTTTCGTAGCGGTACTCCATGCGCGTGAAGTGGCGCTCGCAGGCTGACATGAGCATGTGGTCAATGGTGGTCACCTCGATCATGCGCGGCGTCAGCGAGCGGAAGCCGCCAAAGAGCGCCTTGTAGACGGACCACTCGGGGCCGCGGTTCGGGGAGAGAGGGTTCAGCCGCTGGAACGCGACGGTGGCTGCGGTGGTAGAGGACGTGGCCGCGGCCTTCTGCTGGTCGGACTTGCCGCTCTTCATGAGGGCGGGGTTCGTCAGCTCGCGAAAGACACGCAGGTTCTCATGGATGTTGAAGATGTTCTCCGACTCACTGCTGTGCACGGCGCCGACGCCACCACCATTCGTGGGATTGCCACCAACGAATCCAGGACCGCTGCCGAGCCCTCGGTAATCCTTGCCCACTACTGTCGCGCGCGAAGCAGGGAGGAGTTCCTTCGCGCTTGCTGCGTTGTTGGCGTTGTCTCCATCAGTCACGCCTTCGTTTCGGAAGCTTGTCTTGCCACCCCAGTCCTTCAGCTGGCTTTCAACAAACTCATCCGATGCACGCACGGGCTCGCTGTTTCCGCCTGTGGCCGCCGCGTTGCTCTGCCGTACCGACTTCCGCTTTATCGCAGCGCGCTCTTGCAGCTGCTGCTGCGATGGAAACTGCCTCTGCCCCGCTCGTGAGGCTCTTCCGCTGGAGACATCGACATCGGCAACGGACATGTAGGAGCTGCCCTGTGGCACGGCATCCTTGCCATCGCTGCCCAACGCAGAGAGCATAGTGCCAGATCGAGTCGACGCAGTCATTGTTGTGGACACCCCATGGGACCGTGTTCGCGCGTCCTCCTGCGTGGCCCTGGGAGTCGTCGCTGCCGCCGGTGCGTTTGAGCTACGATACTTGAACTTCATGAAGTTGGTGTGCTCCGGCAGCTGGATGGGAATAGAGGGGTCGATGTGGTGGACGGTGCAGAGCCGCCGCTGCTGTACGGGATCTTGTCCGCAGAACACATCGATACTGGAGAGGAACTTGGTCTCGCTCAGGTCGTGTAGTGGGCGTCGAAGCAGGCGGGGAAGGAGCTCCTCGGGGGACAGCACGCCGTTGCGCGACCGCTTGACGAGACACGTGCGAACCTGCTGGAGCAGAAGGTCTTGCGGTGCCATGGCGAAGATACGGTCGACCCATTCCGCTCGTTTCAGGAACACCAAGTCCTCCACGCGGGCCGCTGTGCCGTCATTGCCGCCGGCGTCGTGGCCAGCCGTCGCAGCAAACGTGCTCTGGTGTGGCTGATGCTGCTGTTGCGGCCGCCGTGCTTGATGAGAAGTGTGACATATTGGCGACAGCAGCGGCACTGGCAGGAGGACAGGGCCGTCATGGGTGTCGTGGGCGAAGCTGCTCTTCAGAAACAGATCGTTCAGGGAGGCCCCGGCACCGTCCTCGTTGGCAGCGCGGGAGTCGTCGCCCTCGACGTCCGCCGACGGTGGATGGTGGGACGCGATCTCGGACCTCATGGTCTCGCTCCTTGTTGCCAGCGTCTCCTCGTGCTGAATGAGTAGGTCTGCTCCCCGTCGGAGCCGCTGCTTGATGCCCTCGCGTGCGAGCAGGTTCTCGTAGATCTTCTCGTCAAACAGTATGGCGACGTAGCCGTCTGTTTCCTCCGCTTCCTCCGAGGTGGGGTCGCGCTGGGGGCTCGGCACGAGACGGCGGTAGTTCTGCTCGCACAGGTGCATTTCCTCGAGAAGAACCGTGACACTCTTCCCCATTGTGTCGCGCAGCTCCGCGTGGCCGGGCGGCGGGGTCAGCGTAAAGTCGTCATCGTAGCGGTCCAAGATTTCGTTCAAGCGGCTCTCGAGCTGGCTGAGCGTGACCAGCACCACTATCCGCTCGTCGCCCTCCGAGAAGAGCGTTGTCAGGAGACGCGTCTTGTCCATCTTCATCTGATGGTACGCATCCTTCAGCTGTCCAGACTTGCCGCCAGCAACCTGCTTGCGGAGTCGAAACAGCTGCAGCTGCAAGTCCTTGTTCTCCACGTTGAGGGCCTGCAACTCCTTCTCATTGCTAGCCATTTTGCTCTCGTGCGACAGCTTCGCCGCCACCAACTCCTCCCGGGTTTTCCTGCACTGGTCCATGAGGTGCTCGTTCTGTCTGGCGAGGCGGTCCAGCTCGCATTCGTACAGCTTGACGCGCTCGTTGAGACCTTCGATTTCCTTCGCCAACTCCACGATGCGCGACCGACAGTTGCCGTCAGCCACCTCGGACATGAGCAGCGCGTTCTCGCGAAACAGGCTTCCGACTTGGTCAAAGTAGGTGGACACGTCGTCCTCCGACATCTGCTCCATCAGCGACGCGTTCGCCAAGTGTTTGTACGGCACAAACGAGAAATCGCTTCCGTCGCTGTCAGCTCCCGCGGCGGCGTCGCAGCTCTGCGAGCCTTCACCCTTCCCGTTTTCCTCGGTAGCCGATGGGATGATCTTCGCAAAGATGGCGCGGCAGAACTCAATGCGGAAGAGACGGAGCATCTCGGCCAGATGCGGGGACAGGTCCTCACTCGCGCGGCAGACGGCGTCGTATATCTTCAACGCCTTCACCACGCGGGTGGTGCTCGGCGGCTGCTCGCCGTGGGAGGTGCTGTTCGTGACGACGAGCTCCCGCAGGTCCGCCTCGTGCCTGAGCAAGGAGCTGCGCCACCTCTCCGCCGTCGACTCCTTCTGCGCCACAACGTAGCTCTCCGCGGGAGACAGGTGGAACGTGCACGCCGTAGCTGGCTGAGCGGGGGGCGGGGAAACGCCGTCCGCAGTGCCGTGGCGCGGGTGCTGCGGTGACACTCGTCTCCGTCCTGTGGCGGGGACGTCGGCGTGCCCTCCTGCCTCCGCGCCACTCCGCGCGGGAGCGGTTTGGGCGAGCTGCGTCACGTAGCGCCTTGCTCGCTGCATGGCAGCCGGGTCGCGGCTATCGGCGTTGAGGGAGTACTTGGTCTTCTTGGACAACGGCGCGCCACCTTGGGAGCCTGCCCCGGTGCCGGCTGCCTGGCCTGTCGGCTGGATTGCCGGGAGCGAGGTGGGGCCGTACTCCTTGAGATCTTGCGTAGCCATATGTCTGAGGGAAGGACAGGAGAGGAGAGGAGAGGAGGGGGAGGGGAAGAGGTGGCGCAAAGATGGAACAGGAGAAGCGACACACACACGCCACGCACGCGGCGGCAGTATCCGCGAATGAGGGAGGGGTGGAATAGACCGGTACATGCAGAGAGACAGAGCAGAGTATTGTTGTCTTGGGTCGAAACGGCGGAAGGCGGGGGGGAGGGAGAGGAGGAGGAACGAGCAAAAATGAGAAGGCACCCGACACGTGTACCTGTTTGGGCAGGCAGGACGTAGGCGTCACAGCAAGAGAGGATAGTGCCGCACGGGGAGAAACACGCACACACACACGAGAAGCAAGCACCAAGCGCACTAGCTCCCCTCCTAGCAAAATCCGTTCTCTTAGGAAATGAGAGACTTCACCTTCTCGGCCACGGGGGGCCAGTTCTTCCACGGTGACCGCAGCGCACTCGCGAGAGAGCTGGCGGTTGTCGGGTTAGGACGGCAGATGGCGGGGTTTGTCCACAGCTCCGGTACGGGCACCAGGAGGGAGAAGAGGCTGTTCACCGCGCCAAGCACGACGAGCGGCATCTGCAGGTTGTCAATACCGTCCATGAAGCACTCCGTGAGAGAGCAGACGGCGATCATGGTGAAGGAGTACAGCGTGGGGCCCACAAAGGGCACCTCCGCAACCACGAGAATGAAGGACCAGAAGATCAGTCCGGCGACCAGGCCGCCGATCGTGCCGGTGGTGGTCTTGTGCGTGATGGACGCGTTCGCGCGCTCGGTGAAGAGCTTGTTCTTCAGATACCGTCCCAGCGCCCGTCGGTACGTGAAGAGAAAGGAGGAGCCCACAATAGCCGCCGCCGCATCGACGATGCCCAGCGAAATGATCCCTGGGATGATATTGAGGGAGAGCTCCATGATGGCGGGCACGGGCTCCTCGCGCGGTTCGCGGTGGTGGCGGTACTGCAGGATGAGGGAGACACCGAAGCCGAAGATGAGGTAGATGTGCGTGCGCACCGCCCCCGTCACGCTGTCCCGCTCGTCAATGTGGTGGCTCACAAACCGAGTCACCACCTGCGTGCCCATGACGCCGTAGTGCCGCGCGATCTCAACGGTAGCGCAGAGGCTGGTGGCGGTGGAGATGGCAAAGGCGAAGAAGGCGGGGTCGATCATGGCGGGTGGCGTGAAGGCGACGACGGCGATGAAGTGGAAGAGCTTCCTCCGCACCGTCTGACGCAGCGACCGCGTGAAGAGGTCCACAAAGAGGACGGCGACGGGAATGCCGGTGGCCCACGCCACCAGCGTCCACAAGCGAAACTTGCTGGAGACAATGTACGCATAGAGCCACAGGACGACGTTCTCCCGGAACTGGTAGCTCACGGCCACGAACATGACGAGGGCGACGGAGAAGAACATGCTCCAGAAGGCGATGGTGATGCGCTTGGGGCTGATGCGCCGCTCCGACGACTTGGAGTTTCTGTTGACGGGCACGAGGCACTGCTTGGAGAGGACAGACGTGCCCGCCATGATGTAAATGGCTGCCAGCACCATGCCTCGGCTGGCGATGTGGGTGTACGACGTGACGTAGCCGGGGGCGTTGAATGCCAAAATGGTCTCGCGGCCACCGTCCACGCTGAGGTTGTTGTTCACGCAGAGATCGCATATGTAGAACCCAACAAGTGTCCCCACGAGGACCGCCTCGTTGTCGCCAACATGCGGGAGTAGCTTGAGGAAGAAGATGTAGCCCGTGCCAACGAACGCGAGGGCGGCGAAGCAGATGGTATTGTCCTTGACAATGGAGAAGACAACGCAGAGGCCTACGACGCCGTACAACACTGTCTCCCGTACCACATTCCGGTCCCTCGCGGATTTGCCCTTGCGCTCCGCCCTGCGTGCCACCAATGTCAGGTACGACAACAGCGCCGACGAGTAGAACTCGATCGGTGAGTGCCCCTGGTTCTGTGCGTGGTCAAGACAGCGCTCCGAGAGGAACACGAGCGGCCACAGCATACGACTCTCCCCGTGCTCAGAGGTGAGCGCCACCGTGCAGAGGATGAGAATGGTGGCGGCCTGCAGCGTGAACTTGTTTCGGTACGAGATGACGGCAAGAAGCATTGCCCAGATGAAGAGGAGCGTCGACGAGTACGAGACCTCCAGCCCGCGCCTCGCCGTCTTGACCGCGTTGGAGGACGCGGTGGAAGAGAAGGAGTCGTTCGCCAACAATGCGTGACGATTACCCCCACCCCTCTCGCCGACTCCGTTGCCGCGCACGGGCTTGGACGCCAAGGAGCTGCTGGTGCTTTTGGCCGCCGCGCTGCGGTCAGTGCTACTGCCCGCATGGTTGTTGTTGTTGTTGCTGCTATTGCCGGCTCGCGGCACAGGTGAGGCGTTCGTCGCGCTCCTGTGGCCGACGTCCTTGGTCGACGCATCCACACGCGGCAACGGCGACTCGGACACGAGGGGGGCTTCTTCGAGTGGGGAGATCGCCAAGGCCGGCCGAGGCGTGCCAGCCTCTTCACTCCCCTCGAGGCTTGTCCGACTCCCACTGTGGCGGCGGTGCTTTGGGGTCTGCATGCTATCCCCGCCTCCGCTGCCGCTATTCCGATACGGCGTGCGCAGCATGGAATCCTACCGCGCGAGGGGTCAACGTGTGGGAGGAACGGAGGAGGGTAGGAAGGATACACAGGGAGAGAGAAGAAGAGGTACTTGCAAAGGAGACACAGCCGTCTCGTAATATAGGTAGGTGTGAGGTAGTATATAAGCAGAGATGCTCCACAGGACCAGTAGAAATAGGGAACGCAATATGGCGACTCGGCGTGCGTGGAGAATATGACAAGGACAGAGGAGACAGAGTGAGAGATGGGCAATGGTAGAACCTCTCTCTCTTGTTCTATGTGTGAGCGTGAGTGGTTTTTATTTTTGGGCTTTGTGTGTGTGTGTGTGTGTACTGTCGTTGCTACGGATTCTTCGATAGCGGCCCCATGAAGCCTATTTGTGGGAGTCGCCGATTTGGTGTCAGGAGGGAAGCGAGAGCAGTAACAGCAGCATCGGCAGTGATGACTTGGAGAGAGTAACAAGGGGAGAGGGAAGGGGGAGAGAGAGGTGAGGAGGAGGTAGAGAGTGGACTGCGCCGCCTGGGCTCCTGTGCATGTGCGTGTGTGCACGTGTAGGATACGCCTTCCGTACTTGCTGTGATTAGCCTCCGTCTTCCACATGGTGCCCTGACGCACCAAGGCGAGCAGAGAGGGGAAGCGGAGGAAGGGAGAGGAATGACAGAGAAAGAGGAGAGGAGGAGGGGATGGGGGAAGCGGCAATATGGCAAGCCCGCGCACACCCTTGATGGGACTGTGCTGCTGTCGCCGGGGTGTAGGAGGTTGGCTTTACTCGGCGTGTGTCTGCGCGAGACCCGCTTCCAGGCTCATTTCATCGGCGAGCTTCTCGAGGTCTTGAAGAGCCTGACGGAGGGCAAACTGAGCGTACGCGACGGGAAGCGGCTCCCCTTCCCCTGCCGTGTCGTCGGGCCGCTGCCGAATCCGCTGTGCCGCCACCGCGTCCTTGACCCGTGCGTTGATCTTCTCCCGCAGCTCCGTGACGGCGAGAATGTCCCTGTTCCCATACAGGTCCTTCTTGTCGTACGCTTCGCTGCAAAAGTGCTCGAAGAAGAGGTTCACGCTGACACTGAAGCTGTGCGTGGGCTCGTCGATGAGCGTGGTGATGTGATGGAACCAGTTTGCGGGGAAGTAGAGAACATCGCCAGGCTCCAGGACCACCTCCGTGGCACGCTTGCAAGCGTCGATGAACCGCGGGTACTGGTGCAGGTCGGGGGAGTCAATGTTCAACACGGGTGAGGAGCTCCCACTCACGTAGAGGTTGTTGTACTCGCTCGGTGGGAACAGGACAATGCGCTTGCGACCCACAACTTGGCACAGCACGTTGTCAAGTGTGTCGTAGTGCGTCCAGAGCTGCAGCGGCGCGGCGTTGAGGCGTAGACAGGATTGGTGGAGACGGGGCATGACGTACTCCCTGGCCCCCTCTGGCAAACTAAAGTCGTTACCCAGCCCCTTAAAGTCCGTCCACAGATTGGCGCGTTCTGTCTTCATGTTGTGAGCGATGGAGCGAAAGTACCACGTCTCACGATTGACTTGCCCGCCCTGAGCGCCGGCTGCCTTGGCTAGGCGGGTGCTCTCCACGATGTGGTCTATCAGTGAGGGGAAGGGCACATGGCGGAAGGTGAAGTTCTTCCGGACAAAGTCGAGGAGGTGGCTGCCCTTCGCGTTGGCCACGTGCACCGACACCACGGCATCCCTTTCCGCTGATTTGAGATAGTCCGGGTCGGCCCATTTCTGCACGCACGAGCCCAGGTCCACACGTCGGAAGACAACGGGCCGTGTGGCGGCCTTGGCGACGCTGGTAAATGTCGCAGGCGTGTAGACTTGCTCCTCAACGGAGGGACGGGGGAGCGAGAGAAGACTGGCGCCGTTTTCGCACAGGGCAGAGGGTGGCAGTCCTACCACCGTCGCCGTTCTCGGGGCTTCGTCCTTCTCACCGCCACCAACGGTCCACATTGGCGTCTTGTCAAACTCGCTGCCCAGCATCAGCAGGAAGGGGCGAGAGGTGAAGGTGCCAAAGGAGAAACATGTGTAGCCTCCGCCGACGACAGCGACGACACCACGCGCCACAGGCACCACAGCGTGCCGCGCGAGCACCGGCGGGCATGGTGCAGGCATCTCCAGTGCGACGGGCGGCTTCGCGAAGGATGCGTCCACAAGGGTGATCATGCCACACGGCTCATGGCAGCCCCGCTCATCCGTGGCGCAGCCACCAAGCACAAGGAGGTAGTCACCTCCGTTCACTTCGATCGGCGTGACAGTGAGGGAGAAGCGAGGGCCGCAGGGGAACAAGCGATGAGCCGGCATTCTCACCATCCCGTCCACGCGGCGATAGTCAGCGGAGAGTGTCAGGATCGTGATCTCTGCACAGCAGCGTCCGCTCGCGTCGATGCCCCCGGCGAGGAGAAGCTGCGTTGTGCGGCCTTCATGCGTTTTCCCAGCGGGCAGAACAGTTAACGAGGCCGAGCACACGGCAGGCAGTCTCTCTTCGTCTAAATGGCAGCGCTCCCATGCAATCGAGTACTGCTCTAGGTCCACCGTGCCCACCCAAGCATCGTTGAAGAACTCGTGGGAGTCGCACCCACCGCAGACGAAGATGCAGGGCATGGCGCCACCCGTCAGTGCGACAGCGCTGTGACGAAAGCGCGGGGAAGGAGCAGGAAGAGGAGGCGCCGAGGCGACGTCCGCTGCTCCGTCCTGTCCCCGTACCGCCAGCGCGTGCCAGCGAGCGACGACAACGCCCTCGCCACCCACCGTGCGCTGGGGCTCGACGCGCAACAGATACGCCTCGCGGGACGCACACTCCGGGTTGGTCCGGCCGCCGAACACGACGTACGTGTACGCGGCGATGCGACTCATGGAGTGAAAGACGATGGGGGGCGGTGGGCCCTCGTTGGCAGCCCCAGCTGCTGCTGCTGCGGCGTGGGCTGTGACCACGCGCATCTCGCCCAGACGCATGCCGTGGGCGTACACCGCGTTCACGCGCTGGCTGACTTTCCCGGTGACGCAGAAGCCGCCGAAAGACACGATCACCACCTCGTGGGGGTCGTGCGGGTGGGTCTCGGCAAATACGCCTCCTCCGTTCCCCCATCCCTCAAACCCGAAGCGGCTGGAGGGCCACGGTTGCTGAGCCACGTCAACAGCGGCAGCACCAGCGACTGTGCAGGTGTCAGGAGCGCGGCCTCTCTCTGGTAGATCCGCCGCAGGGGCTAGTTTCTGAAACGCCGAGTTGCCAAGGACACTCTCCTCGGCGGACTCCGTCTTGCCCCCGCCATCTGCGCGGGCCGACACACACGCCCTTCGCGTGGACTCGCTTGTCAGGGCAAGAGTGATGCCGTAGTGCTCGCACATCTCGGCCCACTCCTCCAGCTCGTCAAACGCCTCGATGCGCTTGAGCCGCGCCTCTTCCTCAGCGCTGATGTAGTGCCGACTGAGGTGATAAAAGTTGGCAAAGTATGCCTCCGCCATACCTGCGCGGATTGCGCGCCGCATCATCGCTTGGCCGTCTGGCGCGGCCTCGATGCCGAGGAGCGGACTGCTCTTCTGCCGTAGGGATTGGAGCATCACGCGGCCAAAGCTGTCCGCGGGGTGCAGCTGGTCGTAGGCAATGAAGATGGCATTTGGGAAGTGCGTTGCGATGGACTCGATGAGCTCGCGGGCGGCGTCAGGAGGCATGTACTGCATCACACACTCCGCGTACACAACGGTGGGATGACTGGCGGCAAACCCGGTGGTGGCGGCCGTGTCCCGTAGTCGAGCGAGGAGCACCTCCTGCGACTCTCGCAGGTCCACCCCAAGCGCGTTGTACTGAGCACTGCGCACCGGCCGCGCTGCGTCCTGCGGTTCGATGCAGAGGTCCTTCAGCGCGCAAAAGGGGTTGTTCGGCGCCGCCTGCATGAGCGCTGCCTTGGTCTGCATCACAGCAGGGAAGTCAACGTCGAAGAATCGCAGCCGTGGCAGGTGCTCCTTGTGGACGGTGGCGCATGTGGCGCGGATCGTGCTGTTGTCGCTACTGCTTCCGTGTGTGTCGGTCCGTTCCTCCGCCAAAAGAGTGCGGAAGGCGAGGGTGTCGAAGCCCGCCCCGAGAGAGAGAATCTGTACAGGCTCAAACTCGCCTGTGCTGGTGCCGCCACCGTTGCCATCGCGGGTTCGCTCTGCCGCGAGGTGGTTAATAGCCTGCGTCACGACGTCCGTCATGGTGAGCATGCGGAGGTAGTACCCTCGGTTGATAAGCGGAGCACGGCGCGTTGGCTTCGTGACAAAGTGCCGCAGGAAAGGGTCGTGGAAGTAGTTCAGCGCCACCGCGGACCGCTTGCTCACCACGCTATCATCGTTCGTGTGCTGCACCCGCACGTCAACGCTGCCCGCAACCTTCTTCATCTTCTTTGTCACTTTCTGCGCCTTCTTTGCCATTCGTTTCGACGGCAGCGCCTCACTCTCACCGGTATTGTCGTGCGCTGGCTGGTCCTCGACCTGCATGGCTGAGGAGAGCCAGATGGACGGAGAGGCAAGGGGAAAGGGAGGGGAAGGGACGCACAGGGATGCGCTCTCGGCTGTGTTTCAGCTGCAAGAAGGACGGAGGCAACAGAGAGAAGACAGAGAGAGAGAGAGAGAGGGGGGGGGATCTGACTGGTGGGGGGAGGGACACATCGACTGAGGTATCGACGGCGATTGGAGCAGTAAGAAGTCCCCCCTGTCAGTCAGAAGAGCCGGATATATGCACAGGTGTATGCTTCCACCGCAGTGTCGTTTTTCTTCGTGCGTGTGCACTCCAACGCGTCTTAGCAAACGACAAATGTGAAGAGAGAACAATAACACTGAGAGAGTTGTGAGGAGGTGTGGAGATGGCAAAGAAAGAAGAAGTATGCGAGGAAGCCCACGGGCGGCGACGTCTCCCCCTTTTCGCCCCGGCTACGCACACACGCAAAGAGCGAGACACAGAATCCCGAGAGAGAGAGAGCGTCGTTTCTTGGCACAGCAAGTCTCAACCACACACGAGGTGCACCCACCCCTAGTTCCTGCGGTCTCGTTGATTACAGGATATGGTCATCGTCATCGACACCGTCGTCGGCATGGGCGGGCGTCCGCCTGTGGAGCTTCTGCACCTCCTGCTGCAGCTGCTCGCCAATCGCGTCCTGTGCAGCGCTACCAGGGGGCTCCAGCGCGTTCGTGTCCTCCTCGCCGACGGCGGGGTCAAGTGTGCCACCCGCAGCGGCCGCCAAGAGCTTCTCGCTGTCCCCCTCTGAGGGCTGGCCACCCTTCCACCGCAGCACTGTCTGTGCGAGCTCCATTTTACCGGCCTTGAGCAGCAGCGTGCTGAGCGTGACGCTGGTGTTGCGGCTCAGCGCGTAGCCAAGGTCCTCCATCTGCACGAGCAGGAAGGCGACCTTGTTGTGCTCGCCGGCGCGGGCAAACGCCCCCACACACACGTTGTAGATGAACTCGCTCTTGCGCAGCGCCTTGTTGTCGAGCAGCTCCTGCAGCTTCACGGTGTCGCGCAGGCGGGAGTAGATGAGGTAGACGGACTCGATGTCGCGCTGGTGGCACTCTGGGTGGGCGAGGAGCAGGGCCACGTAGTGCTCCATCTGCTGCACGTTGCCAATGATGCTGAAGGCGGTCGCGACGGTGCCCAGCATGCGGCTGGTGAACTGGACACCGTTGTTCACCATGTCCTCGACAAGCGCCTCAGCCTCGGCGCCGAGCCTCGCGCGGGAGTAGTAGTTGAGCAGCACCACGTAGCCGTACTCCTCCATGGGAATGTTGCGCTGTCTGCGCTCCTCGAGGAGCTCCTGTAGGTGTTCGAATCGCTTGGCTCGGCCGTAGCCATCAAAGAGAATATTGTACGTCACGTGGTTCTCCTTGAATCCCGCCGCCTTGAGCCGCTCCCGTGCTTCCTCCATCCTGACCACGTCGCCGCACTTGGCGTAGGCGTTCATGGCCTGGTGGTACGTCACGAGGGTCGGTGCGGCGTTGGTGGACTTGTTCATCTCCGCGAGCACCGCCTCCATCTCCGTCAGCCGTCCCATCTTCCCAAGCATGTCCACAACGGTGGTGGCCGTGACGGGGTTGGGCGGCACGCGCTCCATCATGGTATCGAGCACGTGCTGCACTCGGGGCATGTTGTTCTGCGACATGAAGAGGTCGAGGAAGCGGTTGTAGACGGGCATCGTGATGGCGACGTTGGAGGCAAGGAGGTCCTCCCAGCAGCCCTCCGCGGCCTGCGGGTCGCCCACGCGCACGTACGCTGCGGCGCTCTCGGCGAAGAAGAAGGGCGACCGCGTGACGGCCTCATCCAGCGATCCCCGGCGGATGTACTCCTTGACGCCCTCGTAGTCGCGGAGCTGGCTGAGGCCCGACACAACCGTGCTGAACATGCGCTCATTTAGAGGGAGTCCGTCCGCGCTCATCTCATGCAGGAGGCGGGTGAAGGTGGCCTTGTCACGGTGCTTGGCGGCGTCGCGGAGCAGGGCACGGTACAGGCTCTCCGACTTGCTCGGGATGCGGGCGAGGAACTTGTTCATGTCGGCGCGCCTGTCCTGCTCCGAGTAAAGCCGGACAATCTCCGCTTGCACGCTGTCGTGGGAGAGGAGGCCGTACTGCTCCGCGTCCTGGAGAAGGGCCTCGCAGCGCTCCGGGTTGGCGTGGTGGCACCGGATCATCTGGGTAATCGCGCCAGGGGTGAAGACGCTCCCGTTGCCGTGCGCCGCCTTCGTTTTGATCTCGCGATAGAGCTGCTCCACCGTTTCCATGTCCTGCAGCTCGGCAAAGACGCGGAGGAGCGTGGGGTACATGAAGCCCTCAATGGCCATGCCCTTACCGCGCAGCTCCTCCAGGTACTTCTCCACCATTCGCGGGTAGTACTTGTCGAGTACGCGGAAGACGTTGTGGTACGTGTACGCCGTGTGGAACACGTTGAGCCTGGTCATCTCCTCCTTCAGCGCGATGACCTCCTTCAGGTTGTACGAGTAGGCGTACCACTTCAGCATCTCGTCGTAGAGCCTGTGGTCCTTGACAAGGCCGGCGCTCCGCATCAGCTCGAAAGCCGTCCGCATCTCCTCAAAGCGGCCCAGCACCCCAAAGCCTTTGATGAGAGCGAGTGCGTAGACGGGGTCCAGGTCGTCGACCTGGTCATTTTCGATGGCTGTCTCCACCACCGTCTGCAGGTGCTTGACCTTCCCCAGCATGACGGTGTCCCCCTGCTCGTGACCGCGCGCCATGAGCTCAGCGCACTTGGCAATCAACGCGGTCTCTGCGGACAGACCGAGCGATGTCACTCCCAGCTGCGCACGCAACTCCTTTTCCACCTCGTACGCATCGGCAGGGCATGTCACCGTGCGGGGGTTGCTCAGCGCCACGCGCAGCAGAGACGCCATCGCGGCGTCGGAGAGCTTGGCGCGCCGCGCGATAGCAGTTGCGGTCATTTCCTCCATCAGCACCGGTTCCCCGCGCAGACACACGAGCGCGACGGAGATGACGGCGTCGAGGTCGACACCGCGACGCCGCAGAGCTTCCTCCTGTGACAGAAGTTCCTTGGTCATGTTCGCCACATCCGCATACGCCGACGTCGCGCCGAAGCTCTCGATGAGCGCGCAGTAGTCGCCTGTCTGCAGGGTGTCCTGCGGGATGCTCTTGAGCAGCGACATGGCCTGCGCGTGCTCGCCGCTCAACTGGTAGGCCAGTACCGCGATGAACTGCAGCGGTGCCTCGTGCCGCAGCTCATCCGCCATGTTCTTCAGCAGCTCCTTTGCGTTGTCGTGACGATAAGACTCAAACAGGTAGCGGACAAACGGGTAGCCCACCTGCAGGCCGTACTTGCGGAAGCGGATGGCTGCTCGGAAGAGAAGGTGCGCCATGTCACCCTGCCGCAGGTCCACACACTCGCGCATAATGCTCTCCAGCAGAGCCGTCGCATCCTCGGGAGTGATTTCCTTCTTCTGTAGCCGGGACTGCAGGAGGATCATCAGGTATGTTACCGAGTTGCGGAACTGGGCGATGCGGCGACGGGAGTGCAGCATCGACTGCCGAATGTGTCGCGCGACGTGTCGTGGCTTTGTGGTGAGCACCGAAGTCAGCTGCGCCTCGTCCTCTGCCGTGAAGGGGCGGTAATGGTGGCTACCACCACCACCACCACCGGAACGCGACGAGCCGGCAGATACCAGGGATGCCGACGGTGGTGCTGGTGGGGAGCGCTGCTGATACCGAAGCCGAACCGTGGTGAGGGAGGCGAAGCTCTGTCGAGCAAATAAGAACGAGCAGCAGCTCCCTTGCTCTGCACCAACACCGATGCAGCACGGGACACGACCGCGCATGACCCAACGACCGTGGCGGCGCAAGTCCCCTCCTATACCAATGGTTCGCTTCAGCATATGTATGCGTATATGTGTTCGGACAGATGTCTGGAATCACTTTCTACAGTAGAACATACACGCAGACATCCAGGTGCATACAGGAACAACGATATGTACGTGCGAGAGGGAGAGAGTGAGCGAGTGATTGGCAGGGCGGAAGCTCCGCCACCTCTCCTCCTTTAGGCATGGCCCATGTGGCTTCTGATGATGCGGGGTGCTGTTCTCATGGTATGTGCCTCACACACACATGGCGGGGATCGTTCTTCTGGCTAGCGTGCGCCACCTCTCTCTGTCAGTCCTTCTTCACGAATGGCGAGGGAGACGAAGGGGAGGGGGGGGGGAGGAGGTTCGATAAGTACAGTACACGGAATGCAAACGGGTGGCCTTCTCGTAGGAAGTGATA